>JAMKCH010045628.1:0-60914 GCA_023653785.1 Ophioderma brevispina | reverse complement strand
ACTGAGAAAGGTAATCACTTAGGTAGTCCGCATTGTAATAAGTTCATCAATGAGTTCATATTCTGTAGGAGACATTCTGAATAAGCTTCCAAAAGTGATCGCAATCGCGGTTGTCGCTCTACCTGGGTTATCAATAATATTAAAATAGTCGTGTTCAAAATAGCGACTTGGCGTTATTTATCGATAAGTGCATCTTCCCTCACTCTATATCAAATTCTTGAAGTGGCCCATCAAAAGGCACCATTCTTGTAATTTCAGTTGATCTATCTAGTTCATCAAAGAGTGTGTCTTTAGATAGACGTCAGATGAAGTACGCAAAGAGCTTATATAAAATTGCATCGTTTGTATCATAGTATCTGCCCCACCCCCTCTGCCTCAAGAAATTGTCTCACTACAGCGGCCCTGTGCGGCGTGGCGTTGTCGTCTTGCAGCCGAAAATGGTTTGCAATGACCCCTTCTTGCATTTTCCGGGCTCTACGGCACAGATTAAGCAGTCGGCGATCATCTCATCTGGTAGTCCTGGAGATTTTGGTGGCCTCATATGACTCACCTCTCGATGATGTCTGCGGATTTTGCAGACCGTTCTGCGATATCCCGAGGAAATCAGCGACTTTGACTTGCTTGTACCCTTCCGCCGGTGTGCAAGCACTCTTCGGCGTATTGACATACCGTTGCACGAGGCATAGCCTAGGAAACCCCTGCGTCAGTTGTTGTTGTAAAGGTAACAAACAACTCTGAAAAACGTGGGCTCGTTGCACACAGACTTGGAATAGGGAAAAGAAACAAACAACAGACGTCTGACCTTTTATAGCTCCCAACAAAAGGAACATTACATTAGCATTAAAGTGTGCAATTGTGTCAAGTAATGGCCGATTGACCTAGATATACAGTATATGATATGCTTATACTGTTATTACGTGTGAATCATTTTCATTTTCTTCACAAACAAAATAGAATTTAGACTTACGTAAATTGCTATATAGTGTTTTTCAGGCGATGAGGAATTATTTAATTGTAAATGAAATCCAAATAACATCGTAGACAGGAATGTAAAAGTACATACTTGATAAATTCTGTGCATTTGAAGAAAACCGCTGGAATAGAGCAAAGATTCATATGGTTTATATGGTACAGTATTTATAAAATCTTTTACAGGAATTTACCGTGTGTATAGTTTGAAGAATGCAAACACGGTGGTTCGCAGATGAATAAATATGTCAAAATATTGTGATATGCCCGCCGGGTACTGTCTGAGTTACAGAGGAGAACAACAATGGATGCTTCCGGTTAGGTTTTGGGAATTAAATGGAATTTGTTTTTCAAAGTCGGCGTTCAAGGCCAAGTGAAGGCTAAAGCTTTGGATATCTTGGTCTATCTTAAAATGCGGAATAAGCAACACGTTTTATTCTCAAATACAGGGTCGCACGTGTACGAACATGGACTTTCAAATGTCTTATCGGGTTTAATGATTATAGAGAAGTACTGCTTAGTCTGCGCTTATTTTGAGCTATCTCATTTATGTTCAGAAGAATTAAAGCAATAGCAGCACATTTTGTGAAGAGCGCCCCCAATTTTTAAAATTTTGAAATTTTTGCACAGTTACGTTGGTAATTTGTCTAGTAAACTATACCTGCGAGTGGTAATGCTAAAAAAAAAATGCGTATTTGTCATAAAATAAGCGTAATTGAGATCCCTGATTGTAATTTAATGGCGAGCTGGAAACGCCAAATTTATGCCCGTCCATGCATGACTGACTTGTAACTTGACTTTTTCTGAATCGACGGAACAACAATGGATGAGTGTAGACACGAACATGGCGCAATTTCCCAGCTATTCCATATTGAAGGACGTTTCCAGCAGCCGTTGAATTATTATCGGAGATCTCCGATATTAAAGGTCCATGGCCCGATTGCTAATAGCCTCGTCCCCAGAAGCCATGGTTCGCATTTTGGTATCCGAAGAAAGCTACTATTTTTCTCATTTACCCTGTGAAATCTTAGGGCTAAAGGATGTTTGGTTTGGAAGTTATGAGCCAAAATGCGCCCCATTTTGGTCGACCAATATTAATTTTACACAGTATTCTATGGGCTTACAAATTCACGTTTTTAGCTCACACAGCAAAACGGATTGAAATATCGGCACAAAACTTTACAGATTGGGTTTGGGGGTAAAAAGACTAATCTAGCAAGATGAAAACTTCATATTCTTAAATCGGGCCATCCGCCTTTAATTATTCTAATTACAAAATTCGTTATTTTGCGACACATAGAGAAGTTAGAGCTCTAGCACTCACAGGTATTATTAACTAGCCAATTACAAATGCAACTGTGTAAAAATCTCAAAATATCCGGAAAATTGAGGGTGCTCTTTAAATATGTGCTGTTATTGCTTTAATAACCGTAAATAGAATTTGACTTTTATGTTAACTTCACGTTTTCTATTTACCTGTGTATACGTACCATGTTTGATCTATTTGGCGCGGAGGAAATCATAGCGCTCTAGGGAGGTGGCTAATAACTACATGTAGTAAGACGGATAGCGTCAATGAAGTATTTGTACACTGTTAAAAATGTACCTAATTTTACCAGACTTTACCGTTTAAATTACGGTAAACCTCAATTATTCAATAATCTTCACGGTTTATTACCTTTACCTAACAAAAATTACATAAATCGGTCAATGCGAGCAAAACCAATTATATGCTGTTAGGATCTCCTTATATATTCTAAATATTCCAGACAGGAACTGAAAGGCAATGATTGGCAAGACAAAACTGGAGTTAATGCTACAAAATATTTTAATGTTGTACTTGATAATGTGACATTGGAGAGAGTTCACGAGACCAAATTCTTGAGGGTTATCATCGATGAACATCTTACGTGGAAAAATCACATCGATCAAATATTAAAAAATATTTCTAGAAATGTTGGTTTACTCGCCAAACTAAAACACTTTGTACCTGGACATGTATTATACTCTTTGTATTGCACGTTAGTATTACCTTACATAAATTATGGTATCTTAATATGGGGTAGTTCTAATAAAATCTATTTAGATAAAATATTTAAGTTGCAAAAATGGGCTGTAAGGACGATTTCAAATAGTCATTATAAATGCCATACTGGGCCATTATTTTCAAAATTCAATTGGTTGAACGTCTTTGATACATATAAGCTGGAACTTGCAGTGTTTATGTACAAACACTATACTAGCCAATTACCAAAGCCTTTTGAGAAGTACTTTGTAAAACATGCCTAAATACATAAATACCATACAAGAAATACCCACAACTATAGTATTAATAATAAGAAGAAAATGTTTTCCGATCGCGCTGTGAGAAATTCTTGACCACAATTATGGAATTCTTTGGACAATAATACCAAGTGTTTTAGAAATCATTCCAAATCTCTACTTATAGCTGAATTTGAATGATTTTTGTTGGGGCATGTCTTGTTTTGTGTATGTGTATGTGTGTCTTTGTTTGGTTTGTGTGAAACTTAGGTTTAGGGGCTGATCACAACATCTGGCCTTAGGCCGCTCGATCATCTCCTCAATACATCATTGTCTTTGTTTCTTTGGTAAGATTTATGTATGATATTGAAATAAAGTTGCTTGATTGATTGGTTTAGCAATTTTGGAAGCAGAAAAATTTAAATAAACAGTGGCTGAAAAATAATACTAACTTTTTAAAAAAGTAGAATTATAAACCTGACCATTATTATATTTTCCGTGATATTACATTTTTTGTTATACTTACTTGTTTTTAATGTAAGAATACCAACTATGAAAGTTCGTTTTACCCCTATAAAAATTGTGTTAAATAATATCGTAAGTAACGTCATTAAAATGCAAAATCTTATGAATTTAAATCCCCTATCATTTTTAAAAAATAGTTTTTAAAAACTCTTTTTCCTCCTTTTTTGATTATTAGTTTTAAAGAATCGAAAAAGTATTACACACACACACAGTTATTTTTACGTTCTGCATGTAGTAGTCCCAGCTGCCAGTCAACTGCCTGTTTTTTTAACATGTTTTTTTTTACAGTGTAGATTGTCTTTATTTGGGTATAATTTTAGTCGGCTTAGTCCTAAGCGAATTGTCACAAATTTACTCGATAGTCCATTTAATTTTTTACTTTGTAATAAAGCCGCGCCGTGGGCATACAAGCTACATAATTCTACCTTGTATAGTTATATTCCCTGCAACTTATCAAGAGTGCAATTTGTAGGGTCCTTGATCATAGTTTATCTTAGTGCAATAATAACGATGTACTAGAAAAGACACGTTAAAAAGTACGCCGGTAGTACCAGGGGTTTCGTTTGATTCCCTACTGAAGTATCTACAAGTCTCTACTTAAAAATGCTTATAACAAAATGACGTATACTACAAAACAATTAAATCCAAGCGCTCAAAAACTCCTCCTGACATATTTCAAGGAAATCACGGGAGCCCCTAAACAAATGGGGTACACATGGAAAGATGTTGCACAGCCAGGTTTATTTATTCAAAATACACACCTTCTCAAAAAAATGGTACATCAAAACCGATTTGTTTTTCAGTTTTATATATCCATATAAATAAGTGTATTTTGTACATCACATTAAAAGAGAAATACCAAGCTTGCCAGGATTTTTTGTTTCATCTCATTTGCTTGTTTCAATCGAGAATAACTCCATTTTACCTGCGGAACACAAAAATCGAGGGTTTGTGGCCACTTTCTTGGTTGAGTGAAAACGGTGAATGAATTTTGTTAACACTAGTTATTCCACTTGAGCAGATATGAACATCTTTAAAAGGGATTTAACTTCATAAAGAAACTCTAAAAGTTACTTAATGGTGGAATTATGATCATAATTCTGGCGTTAAGAATAATGTGAATAGCATTCGACATACTGTTCTGTGTTAGAAGAGAACCATGACGTACAGCCGGCGTACAACAACCTTAGGGAGTTTATTGTCTTAAGTATCATGACACGCAAATTCCCCTACCAACAATTTAATGATACTTTGCCTTCCAAATTCAAATTTTAATTGACGTCAATAATTTAGTAAATTGCAGCAAAGATAGTGCAATATTTAAAAAAAAAACCATTGTCTTTGGATTTGGAGTGTTTATTTTGTTGCAATTACATTCCTTCTGGCATGATTTTTTAACATATACCAATTTTGTTGAAATAAAGTTTAAAGTTCCATTCATTTGACGGGTGCAAAATATTTGTTTGTTTATTATTTATGAAAAATGATTATTTCATCATTGATCGAATTATGTTGACTATAAAACTTGTGTCGATAAAAATAACGTCGTTGTTTACTTTAATCTGTGTTTTGTTTCTCTTGTCAAGTTGCACTCTTTGTTTTGAGGTTTTAAGACAGCATGGCATCACTGGGGGGGCGAACACTCTGGCCCTGCATAAAATGGCACAAAATCGATTTTTGGTTGTATCGCTTAAAATTGATTATATCTCTCTGGATTGACAAAAGCAATAAGATGAAACAAACAACCGATTGGAAAGCCTGGTCTTTGTTCTTTATATAGGCCAAGTAAGAAATGACTATTTTGAAAATTTTTCATATTTAATACCAAATGTTTTTCTGATTGTACTTTTTTGTTTGAGACAGCTGTACTTATGTAATTGACGGAATCATATTTCATGACGGCGACCTCTCCCGTAGATGCTACAAATTTAGCGATATCTTTAAAAATACTCCATTTCTTTGTACACATATATTTTCATAGATAACTAAATGGTTTCAATATTGTAAAAATATTAATAAAGATTTTGGTGACGAGATATCGTCAGGGTTGGAATAAAGTGTGTGCCCACACACACACACACACCACACACACACACACACACACACCACACACCGACACCCCCACACCGACACACACAAAACACCCAAAATACACAGCCGGATTCCTTAGCGTAGTGTAACTAATTATTGTGTATTTTAGGTTACTTCATAGTGTAAAAAACACCTGACCCTTTACCGATGCAAGACCACGAAGGTAATAGTATAGCTACGGACACAAAGGTATCTTATGTTTTCTAGGCCCATCTACCATGTAAGCGTACTCAAGGTTGCCTTCTATTGACTGACAGGCACCCACTGATGCCCCGGGACTGATGCCACCAGTAACACAAGTGCCTCCGGCAGCTACTCGTGAGGGTACTCTCCTACCACAACCTAGAGACAACCCAACAAACAAACAACGCACATTTCGTCCAAACAACACCACTTTGTTAACCAACGCTTTTCTGATCATCTTAACAGTTCTAAAAGTGATATTTGGAAGAATTGTAACATACCCCTAAATATGCATTACTAAAATATGACATTGACGTTGAAAAGCGCCAGAAGCCAAAACATACGGATGCAAAGTGTACCCAAACCCACAGGCCCGACGGACTGTACTCTATACAGTGTGAGTAAAAAAAACCCTACATTTAGAATAAAAAGATTAAAAGTTAAGAATTGTTTTTGCTCAAATGTTTGCTATGTTTATAAAAAGAAGGATAACAGGCTTTCAGAAAACGTTTAAAACTTGGTCAGTTTGGACTTTGGAAGAAGTTACGCCTATGTTGCTGAGAGACTTAAAAACCTGTTTGGCCCGATATGGAGTCCAAACAAAGATGCATCGTTTAAACATAGAGTAACATGGTCCTTCAGCAGTGATTTGAGTACAAACCTTTTAACAACCAAATAGTGTTGAACAATCAGAAGGTGGGAGAGTTAATCGAAGGATTTCAATAATATCCCAGAGATTCACAAAAGAAATTTCTAGTGAAAAAATTTTCAATTTCCAATAAAGAAATCCAAGATAGCTGGTGTAAGACCAACTGATATGTTTTTTTTGGTCGAGAAGAAATCGAAACCAATCTAAAATTGCATGTTTGAATTGTCCTTGCTATAATGAGTTATGCTATAACGTCGTGTCAGTCTCTCCGCATGTATGGCTAAAAAAATCGGCAAAAATGACTTTTAGGTCTCCTCTCCGCAAAATTGAACATAGTTCTGAACCCAAAGTGGGTCCGAAAGACGAACGCAAATAAATTCTTCTGATAGCCCTGTCATTTTCTGAAAACAACCAAAGCAACCCATTGAACAAACATTAACGTTTAACCTTTGAAGAAAAAAATCCTTTCCTGAATGTAGGGTTTTTATGACTCACACTGTATTTCCTGGAGCGGTAGTTTCAGAGGTACTCTCCTGTGAAGAACCTGGCTGTGTAGAAACGAAACTCCAAAAAAAGCTTTGATATCTTGAAATGTTCGGTTTTTTAATAAAATATAACTTTTGTTTTTTATTTAATATTGTTGTTTTGTATTTTTTAATTTATTCTTGTTTTTGTTTAAAGAACTTGCGTTGGTGACACATAATACATTTACATTCCCAGCCCATACACAGAGTTCCGAGCAACAACAACAACAAAACAAAAACAAAAAGGCTCTCTAGCCTAAAGAAACATTGTCATTTTGGGATAATCATTTTGCGTTTGACCATTCTAATTGCAGAAAGCCGATTTAACAAATTTATTTACAGAATTTTTCTTCTCAATTCCATTTGCACCTTACCATACACCTATAGTAACTACACTTCAGAAGTCTATTCCCATGCGCATTTCATCACAAAATTGCAAACTTGTTATTTTTTTTTTCTTGAGTAGCCCTAATAACTTGTCTCAATACAGATATTAATGGTGTACCAGTGAAGACAACGCTAAAAGTTGTGCCGATGGCACAAGAGATCCCTGTGGTTAAACTTGTGTCTAGCCTAGGCACTAGACAAGGGCAATGTTCATAGCAAATACTTGCGTGTACTAAGTGCAATTAGTACGTGTAGTCAAAAGAGCACAATTCTGGTTGAGATTTTCAGAAAGAGGACAAGCGACCATTAGTGGCTGAATCTATTCAGTACTACTGTTGATATTTTCGAGCATTTGTTAGGTTTGCAGAATGACAGCCGTAGGCTTATTTTCTCACCTTTGCATCTAAATGGAATGGAATTATCCCTGTTTGACGTTTTATCACACAACGAAATTACTTTTTTCCTTATACTCTTTGCGATTCATTGCTCTCGGTTATGCTAGCAAATACACACGATTCACTGATCCCCTAGAACATTTGGAAAGACAACATTCAAATACTGTCATAATTATATCAACTTGTCTCCTCTAAAATATCCGATGTACCATAATACCTACTTTACCAAATGCCTAAATTCATCTATGGTAGACAATGAAGATATCAAATGTCACACTGAGAAAGGTAATCACTTATGTAGTCCGCATTGTAATAAGATCATCAATGAGTTCATATTCTGTAGATAACATTCTTAATAAGCTCCAAAAGTAGATCGCAATTGCGGTATCCGCTCTACCTGGGTTATCAATAATCGTAAAATGCATTGTTCCAATAGCGCTTAGCTTTATAGCATAAGTGCGTCTCTTCCTCCTATATCAACCTCCACAAAACGTATTAATTGAAGTGGCCCATCCAAAGCATCTTCTAATAATTTCAGTTGATCTATCTAGTTTTACATCAAGATGGGTCTTTACAAAGAGCTTTATACAAAATTGCATCGCTTGTATAAGTGAGGAAAGGCAATATTTTATATTCAATTAGTTATTTTTTCATGTGGGGGGATACAGGTGCTTTACCAACGTTACAAATGTCTGTATTTGCTGTCGATATCATGTGCTTAACTAGTGTATCACCAACTTCTCTTCTGTAGATATCAGGTGCTGCCCCTAGTTTATCAATGACTATGACTTTCATTTTCTGAGACTCAGGCGCCAAAGCTACGTTTGGTTATGTTTTTCAAGGGATGAGAAACCTTTTTTTTTGATAAAGTTTTAACAAAACGGTTTTGATTTTCTTCTGACGGCAAAACTAATAAGGCTAGCTTAGCTTGTTTGATTATGACGATTATAACATAAAGGGTTATTGATTTTTTTGTTGATTTACTCTTATATGAAAAAGTTTTAATGTTGAAATAACTAAGACTAATAATGGGTAGGCGCAAATATGTCATTGAAACAAACAAATAACACAAATACAAAACAAATAACTAAAACAAATAAATAGAAGTAAATTAAAGCAAAAGACGAAGGCGAAAGCATTCAAACGGTACCCTTAAGTCATTATCTTTATTATTATTGCTTAGGCGATTGACAGGTCTCCCACCCACCCAAGTCTTTTGGTCCCTCGTGCACGTGTGTGGATACCGTCTTCTCCTTATATATAGGGACAAACAGAGGATTTGATAGTCGTTTACAGAAAATAACCTGTATTTTTCAATCAATTTGTATTTTAATTCACGTCTTTCAAATATCCTAAAGATATATCACCACCCAGCTTTTGTATTACAAAGCAGACCCTTGTCCTTAAAGTACGTTATAATAAACATGAACTTGTAATGTGCATTGTTTGAAATACAAATTCTTTTGAAAAAATGGTAAATTGGAAAAAAAGGCAGTGAGTTTTGAATTACTTTATACCAAACTATTTCTTAATTCCTCCACCTAAGTATTGATATAATATATAAAAGTTGAAACCCAATAGTGACGTAGCAGTGATCGCATAAATATCTTCTTCGAGGCCAAAGCACGAACTGAATTATGAGTTAAATAAACATGGAATAATACAGCGCTAGCTTATTTTCAAAATTTCATTTCCGACACATCTAAATATGTTTTAGTTTATACATTTTAATCATTCTCTCTTCCAAAGTAATGAGATTTGTTTTTGGATCTCCAAAGTATATACATTGCATTAAGTGAGTTAGAACAGATGTAGCTTTGTATGACTTTAAGAACACCGCCTCGCTATAGCCCGGGGAGAGGACATAATGTTTAATTAACTTTATAGATAAATTTACTCTATTCCCAAAACTTACAAGTCGTTGCCAACATGTGAGATTACTAAATCTAGGCAAAAGACTAAAAAAAACAAAACAGACCAACAGACAAGCAAGGGCACCTAAGATGGATCCAAAGTGATACAATGCATTCACAAACAATGGCAAAAAAAATTCAAAACTACTTTAATGAGAATGCACACCCTAGGGGGAACAAGGACATCACACCCAAACTATACAAATAAAAATTAAAATGTATAGTTGTGTGTTGAGTGTCTGTGTTCCCCCTAGTGTATATGGTGTTGCAATTCTCATTAAAGTAGTTTTTAATACTAAATATAGGGCGATGATGTTTTTTGTTTCAACCTCTAGAGTATGACTTTAACAGGTACAGGTAATAGCTGTATTTAGAATGAGAAAAAATGCATGGTATCTATATTCAGATTATGATGTTAAAGGATGCAACGAGAGATTTCATCATCAGGTGTCGCTAAAAATCAAAGTACTGTTTGTGCCCTGATGAACGCTTTCCATCAAAAATATCCAGATCGGAAACGATTAAGCTGAGAACTGTTTCTTTGGGACAAAATTGTGAAAGTTCTAAATTTTGATAGAAGCAAATACAATTAGGCTTATGTTTTATTATTGAAAATAATAAGCAAATAAAATCCCGTTTTCCCCTTTTAGACATTTCTGTAGCTAAATACAAGGCAAGAAATATTTGAGTTTGTTAATTTATATGAGATTACTATTACGACACATATAGGTCCTCAAAAACTCTGTTGCACCTTTCCTTTAAACAAGCTGTACAAGGATTGTATTGGAATTCAACTGTTAACCAATAATAACGCTTATACCCCGATCGATTCTGGGCACGAAAACGTTACCGAAAGATTTCAAACAAAAAGCCATTTGATCATCAGGAATCTTCTTAAAACTCTTATCAGAGACTAGTCGTACTTGATTGAACGAAGATAGCTGCTTTCTAAGTAAGGATCTAAAATATTAACTAGGATTTTTGCTTCGTGTGACAATTTTTGGGACAAAACTGGATTAATTATAATGATTTTTTTGCCCGAAGGGTAGTTTGTTATTGTTTTCCCACCAATATCTTCCACATTGTCTAAAGTTCCATGTGCCTTGTACCAAGTGTACTTTCCACACATTCCCAGTTGCTTCTGAAGATAGTGCTCAATTATGCAAGTCTCATTCACTAATGCAATGTTCCTTTGAACTAGACCCAATCCCCGCCATAGTCCTGCAGTAGCGCCCATATGACCTTGTATAAGAGTCTGCACAAACTATTTTGATGGTTTCTAGGCAACATTGACCTGCTGATTCCAAATCTCGGTGATGTAACTTTGTCATCCTTGAACATTTTGAGATAGGGAAGGGGGTAAATTACCAGTGGTAAAATTTGCAAATGTTCTACGGGTGTCATTGAAATACAGTGGACCGTGTCACTGAGTGCCCCACCGCCCATCTATCTATTGTGGTCGTATGCTGTACACTTCGTTTGTTCTGCACTGTACCCAAATAGCCTCGCCTACAAGGTCATGGTTTTATTCCGTACATGTTGACATGGTAGCCGACACTCTTTCGCGGGGACACTCAGTTTTTTACACGGGTTATTAAAGGTGTATCGACATGGTATATGGTCCTACGGATTAAGAAACATAGGTCTATAGTTTGCTATATCTACTACATCTTGTGTTTGCACGACATGGACAAAAAACTTTTCAAGGTTATTATTGGGTAAATTTATAATGATCCGATTTGTTTCAAATTGATTTCAAACTGTTCGTATGGGCATGTTACAACGAGAAATATACAGGTAATCAGTTCAAAGGTATTTAGCAGAAGATGAATGACAAATTGATGAGAAAGCCTTATGATGAAAAAGCCTTATAGCCGATTATTTGCTAGAAAACCACTTTCAGACTGCTCAAGATTGGTGACGAGTGGTCGTTAGGCCTATATTCGAAAATCGTGAGCAGGTTTTTTGATGTGTAGTTTTGGCAAGGTCTGGGACTGTCCTGTACAGTCTTTTGCAGTCTTGTGTGTGTGTTCTCGCAGTCTAAAAAAATCGTAGCAGGTTTTTTGAATAGGGGAGGTTGGCATGAACATATAAGCAGTTTGGAAACGGTAGCCGATGAGTTGGCGCGCATCATGAGTGGTTGTGTGCAGTTGGAAAGTGATCGACAATGAGTCTGCTCAAAGCGTGAGAGAAAATGAAAGAAAACGGGACATGATAAATCGACTATAAAATATAAATTTTGCACATTTGAGCAAGAATGCAGTCGATTTTGAAAAAAATGGTGGTCTTGTGTAGTTGGGAAGAGGCTGGATTGCTAGCTGCTTTCTATGTTACTGGACCTTTAGATTGTATCCTTCTTCATTTACGAATTAGAGTAGGCCACATCGAAAGACACTCGCATGTACTTCATTTAAATTCTTGTATATGTGCATGCACACTGGAACATTTCATTATATTATCCGACTAAAATACTGTCAAACGTGTGCAAATTATGTGAAATTGGAAGAAAAATCACTGGGCGCAACCGTGGACGATTGACAATGTATGATATGCTATGTAATTACGTGTGAATCAATTTTCATTTTCTTCACAAAAAAATAGAATTTAGACTGACGTCGATTGCCATATAGTATATTTTTCAGGCCACAAGGGAATTATTTGATTGTAAATGAAATCCAAACAACATCGTAGACAGGAATGTAAAAGGTAAACACTTTATAAATCCCGTCCATGTTGATTTACTCCAATTTAAAGGCCGACTCAGAGATTTCCTGAGGAGGCGGCCCGCCTTTCCAAAAAAATCGTGTTTTTGCATGTACATAATGCTTGTCCATATACTGATAACTGTGTGAAATTGCAAGCTTAAATCGAATTCCTTCATATAGAAAATCAAAACTTTGTTATAAAATTCCGGATCCGGAATTTTTGTTATACACAGTATCCTATGGGACGTAATACTACACATACATGTTTACTGCATCAAAACGAAAAATCCGATTCATCTCAAATTTCCGATTGTGCATTTCAGTTACTATCTTTAGTTCTAGTTGACTATTTTTCATTATTACACAAAAAATAATATTTCGAAATCTCTGAGTCAGACTTTAACATAAGCGTGGCTTAAGACTGGGCTGTATAAATTGGGATAGTACTCGGGGGAAAAGATAGTATTTTAAAACGGAAATAAAACCATTGGCGAATCCGGAAACTCAATGCTGGAAGCGATACCTTAGCGAAGCATACTATAAAAGCTACGCATCTTGTCCTGAAGATGGCGTCAATGTCCGAGAGTGTGGGGGGGGGGGGGGGGAGAGAGAGGGAGAGTTGTGTAGGCAGTCAGACGGACGGGTGGGATGGATGGATGGATGGATGGATGGATGGGTGGTTGGTTGGTTGGTTGGATGGATGGATGGATGGATGGATGGATGGATGGATGGATGGATGGAAGGACGGGAGGGCGAACGGACGAAGGATGGGCAAAGGACGGACCGACAGACCGATAGACAGAGAGGACAAGAAAAAAGGGTCAAAAACAGAAACGGAGATCAGACAGGGAAATACTGAGACAAAATACAAAAAAGAGATACACATAAAAGAGGTAGAGACGTCCGACAGAAAGACATTGTTTGAAATCTGTAAACTTGCAAGACTGACGGTAAAATACCGTAAATGAACAACCCTTTTGTTGATTTTGAAACTTCTTCTTCTTATCGTGTCCAAACACTGTGATTCTCAAATATGATCCAGCCAGAGATGGGTACAACGTCTGGCTGCTTCACTGAATTCCGCAAGGTCCTTGTCTGTGCATTGTTGCTCCAGCAATGGGCAGATCAAGAGATGTTCCATTGTCTGTGGTGCTGTTCCACAACCACAGGTAGTATCCTGATCTGCTTCCAGATAGCCCCACTTCTGCAAGGAAACCTTAGATCGGCCAGTTCTGGTTCTCAATCTGTTGAGGCATCGCCATTCAGCCCATGATAGTCAGTTCCAGGTGGGAGATGCAGACCAGGTTCAGTACCGATAGATGTTACTTGGTTGATGGTAAGTCTTTCTTTCCACAAGGCGACTCTCTTGACCTCCTTAGAGACTAAAAAAGACATTTCAGGATAGACGGGACAAAGGCACAAGTATACTTTGCAATAAATGATAACATTACTTTTAAATACAATTTTACACTCTTTAAATTTATGGCTTCCTACTTGCAGCTTAGATTCATCCTCGAATCGCCGATTAATTACCGTAATTTTAGGGAGGAGGGACTTTTTAACATTTAAGGGTCCAAGAAGGCCACCGGAAGGAGGCAATTTCAAAAGGAACTTTAATTTAACAAATAGTTAAGAATGTACACTGTTGGAATATTTTTTCAGACCCAATCTTAAAACGTATTTCTATTTGAAAGCCTCAATAATCATATTAGAGTAGTTGAATGATTATAATGATTCCCCACTACCCAGGGGTCCTTTCCCGAAACTAGTTCATCTTACGCATGGCTAGATTTTCGTTACGACCAACGACCATGTAGTAGCGTTCCTGAACAGTGTACTTAAGATGATCGTAAGTACATTTCTATCTACCATAAACCCCTGCGACAATCTTACGTTAACATAACTAAGCCGATTTAAAGTTCATTCCATTCATTGATTTGGGATTAAATTGGGCTCTGTCTGGTGCAAAAGTCGAGAACATGTTTGCGAATGTTACCATATGTGCCTATTATCATCATGTCTGAATGATTTTTTATTGTGTGGTATCTAAAAACTTTAACAAGTAGTAAAACTCGACGGGTTGCTTGATTGTCGATCGCTTGGTCTAATTCGTTCATTTTTGTTCGCGCGTGTGTCTGTGTTAAACTCTTCAATATATTTTCTTGCTTCATGTAGCTCCTGTGCTTTACTTTTTCATCACGCGGCATTAATTATTAAGTTAGTATAAAATGTTTAATTTCGTATATATTTCAGTTGTAATTATATACTGTTTATTTTTCATTTCTGTGACCATTTAGATGTAATCCATACTCTATTTGTTATTTTCCTGTTTTCAAATCGGAATTCGGGAGGGTCCTTTTATAATACAATGATTTAAAACTCATATCGTGTTAACATGTACATGCACTCCATAAGCGTTTTTTAATTAATCCTGCAAGATGCATAAATACTAACATCTTGCAAACATGTTCGTTATTGTAAAAACTTGTTCTCCAATAAATTTAACATAGCTATATAACAAGAGTACCATGTAGGTCAAATGCCGCGGCATTAAAAAAAATGGTTCTTGAAATATGGATCAAGTATATAATTTTTTTTATTGGTCACCTGATTTTTGTATCTAAATTGGCAGATTTACGATTTTGTTTTGAGCAATGAAAATTTTACTTGTTCAGGTTCAAGTTGGGTCTAATACCTACATCAAATAATTTTGATACTGTTGACTTTTAACTACAAGCTGCTACACAACTCTTACTCTAACAACCTATATCATCACGTATGTCGAATTGATGATCCCACTCTTCATAACACGTAAGTCGCTTGTTGACCTCGCGTATATTTGTTATCTTCAAAGGACACATAGGGTATAGGCCTATATTTTTCGTCTTCATTAGATAACATGACTAATATAGTTGTGTGTCATATTCATGCACAATAAGCATTTATTCTTGTAGACGGTAAATTTAAGCATTTGAACCTTTTTAGCAAACACCTCACAATAATAATTATGCTTACTTTCTTTACAATGTCCTGCAGGTCTGGTAAGCTAGGGTAATAATTATACAAGAGAACTTTTTTCTTCATACCTCTTAAATCTGGCCCAGTACCTTAGCTCACATCATAACGGCTGTCGTGTGACTTGTTCATCTAGGCCTCCAGTACAGAAACAACACGTAAGTTTTCACAATTTAGACATGCTGTACTCATTAATCCCTTCCTAATCAACTTGGGGGGAATGGATCACTCGGAGGTCTTTTTGGAGACATGCCCCTAAAAAATTAGGGGTTGCAATACACAAAAGAGGCATATTTTTATTTAAAAAAATCTATTTTAAAATTTTTGATTTTTGAGATTTTTTAGGGTTTTTCAATTATTTTAAAATTTTATTCTAAAATCGGTCATTGGTGAGCAAAAAAGAAGAAAACACCCACAAAACCACATACATACACCCACCACACCACCACCCTCCCCCCCCACACACACACAAACCAAACCAAACAACAAGAGTGACCCCTGGTACGCGACCCTGTCCAAGATGGTTGGAATAATCTCCTACAATCATCCCCCAGACTCTCATCCCCTTTTCCAATAAAATCACGAATAACGAGCTCGTCCATCATTGCCGCATGAATCAACTTTTCGTTATATGGCAAGTTCTAACGTCAAAACTCTGAGTAGACGTAGAAATTCGCTTAACATTACGATAATCCTGCGACTGACGTTACGTTTTCAGGACGCATGAACAGTCGTGGAAAAGCGTACGTGCTAGTTACGACAGACGTAGATTATTCGTAAGTTTTGAAGAATATTAGTGCATACTAAGTTTTTCGGGAACGCAGTAAATCGTAAGGTGAACTTTACGCAAAGGTTGCGATGAAGAGGCTACGACTGCCGTACGACGAACCACTTTCGAGAAGGACCCCGTTGAGGTGAATCCAGGCTACTTTTTGCATTACGTAACACTGACTGCCTTTTGTTGGGAGCTATAAATGTCAAGACGGGTCTGTTGTTTGTTTCTTTTCCCTGCTCCAACCCGGTGAGCAAGGAGCCCCCTTTTTTCATAGTTGGTTGTTACCCTTTACAACAAAACGGACAACCAAGAGGGTTTTTTTTCCATAGGATAGTCTCCTCCACGGCATTGTCACATACGCCCGAAGAGTCTTGCAATACGCGGAAGGTAAAAACAAGCCAGAGTCGCTGAGTTCTTCCCTTCATCGGGATATCGCAGAGGACGGTCTGTAAAATCCTCAAACATCAATCGAGAGGTGGTCATTTGAGGCCACGAAAATCTTCCCGACGACCACGATTGACTAACAGACGGGATGATCGCCGACTGTTAATCTGTAACCGTAGCGCAAGGAATGCCAACGAGCCGTCTTTGTCATTTGTGTAGAAGGCACTGTGGAATCACCGTTTCTCTCCAAAACTGTAAATCGAAGAGTGCTTTACAATTAACATGGTTACCGAGCAAAGCGAATGACCAATTCCCACGCCCAACCGTTCACGACAGGGTTCACTGTTAAAAAAATGTCCGTAAATTTTACGGAAATTTTCTGGCATCCAGTATTTCCAGTCATTTTAGGGTAAATTTACAGAAATTTCTGTCAATTAACGGAACGTTGACAGTAATTTTACAGAAATTTGTCCCATATTATGGAAAAGTGTATTTTAACAGAAATTTTTTCCGTAAATTTAAAATTCGGAACCAAAAAAAAAAGTCCGGAAATATTGCTGCCAGAAATGTTTTTAATATTTCCGTAAATTAACATTTTTAGCGATTTTTTAATGTTTTTTTGTAAAAAACTTTTATTTTTTATTGTTTTCTAAAACAAAAAGATTTTCCCCGTCATTTTACGGACAATCTGTTTTCTTAATTTAACGGGAAATTTTCAACATTGTTGATCGATTCGCTGGGCTAGGGAGCACAGAAGATTACCGCTCAGACACTAAATGTTGTGTTTATTGGAGAGAGCCGCTAAATGCTTGACCATCAAGATGGACGACACAGGGTTCGTCAATTACGTTATGAGACCTCCGAGAATGACTGTGTTCAGGACTCGACGACACTGTCATCGCCGCACAGGGCCGCTGTAGTGAGACCATTTCTTGAGGCAGGGGGTGGAACAAATACCAGACGCGTATCCTGCTTGCTTCCCCCTGATTTGAATTTGCACCGTATCGAGCATGCTGGATGCTTTGGACAATCTTCCTCAAACCTACAGGAGTTTGATCAGCCTCTGACCGATGAGTGGGACGCGCTGCCCATTGACATCATAATGCTGGCGAAGTCTTGACGCACTGATTCATGGCCAGGGGTGGCCGTACTCGATGTTAGTGACTGACTGACCTTTACTAACAGTCTATTGACACATTATCGAGGCATGAATCACCAAAAAATGTGTTATATGTACAATGACTGCTGTGAGAATCTTTAACAAAATCTGAAACTACTGTATCCCCCTTTTATTTCAGGCTAAATACACATTCGTACAGGGTTAATTGTGGACAAAGTTCATGTGATAATGTTTTGTTCGGAGAAATTATACATCAAGTAATGTGTGCGATCTACACGCCCAGATATCATAAACAACTCCACTGTAAGAACCATTCCATAAAAGTAGTAAAAATATTTTATTCAAACTTTATGAGCACAGTGTAGTTGCTATTTTGGAGGCAACATAAACATAGAATTTTATGATTTTGTATTGGCGCTCATGCTCTTACTCAAAATGGCGGCGATTATACCCGCTCTAGGTAACCTAAAGCAAGGAAGAAAACACCCTGCCCATCATTTTTGACGTTATAAGAACCACAAGTAAAACTGTTGATATCTTTTTCGTACATTTTGTCCTCGTACTTTAGACGATTGTAGACTACTCAACATGAGTTTACGCTGGAACGAAAATATGAGTTCGACAGTAGAGGAAGAAAAGGAGCCAGTGGGGCAAGTCCGAAACAAAGATAGCGCTTGATGTGCTCGAAAGAAAGTTGGATATCCAGATTTAAATTTCCCTTTTTACATATTGTTACAGAAGTTTCCGTCACCTGACCCATCTGACACTTTTTCTGACACACTTATGAATTAGGAAACCCTTCACGGAATAAAGCACATGTTTATTCCGTTAAGGTTTCCGAATTCATAAGTGCGTTAGAAAAAAGTGTGTCAGAAAAAGTGTGTCAGATGGGTCAGGTTGCGGAAACTCCATATTGTTACGGTATCACACGGATGTCATCTTCCTTTACAATTGCTGTTATCATGTTGACGCCATGGTCAGAAATACCCTTTAAATACACTTTAAACACACATGAGGCTTGTACACAAATGATCTGAATTTTATATAATACCACAATTTGCTCTATGGTTTTTTTGTTTAAATGATTGGTTCAAGAATTTGGCATATCCAAAACAAATTACAAAAGGAATAATAATCAATACACTCAAGATTGTCCTTATGAATACAGATTATACATTTATATCCAGAATTAAAAGAAGCGTTTCAGTTCAACAATGATATGTCCTCACACCGAAGACTCCAAAATGACAGCATGCAGTGTCAAAGTTCCACAATATAAATCCATGAGAATCTTCTTCAATAATATATTTTTCTTTTTTAGAGTAGTCCTGAAGATCACGTTGTCTAGTAGTTCAAGACGACAGGATTCTATAAGTCTTCCGGCGAGACAAATATTCGGCAGTATACCAGTCCGGGCTATGTAAATCTATTACCACGAATTCTGTCTATCGCAAATGTCCAATTTGGAATCACTATTTTGATTCCCAACTTTTTTGGCTTCAAAGACGAAAGCAGATCAAATAGCAGCTTTACGCTCATATAGTATCCAAATATCAATCCTGGTATTGCACAGATCAACAACTCTGCAGATCAATATTAACTACTGGCAATCTTCTTTAGTAAGCTCAGCTATATTTATACTTGATTGCTAGTTTTCCTCATCTCTAAGGTCGTTTTCACACTGTAGCTAATTTCACCCAAGACCCGGGTTGAACCCGGGTTAACCCGGGTAGCAAGTGTAGTGTGAACAGAAAAAAAGGATTAAGAGACCAACCCGGTGTCATATTCTACAGTGTCCTTGTGACTGAGTGTCCTACCACCCATCTGTCTATTGTGTTCTCAATTGAGTGCTGTATGCATCATTTGTTTCAGCACTGTACCCAAATGGCCTCGTCTACAAGGTCACGGTTTATTCCGTACACGTTGCTATGGTAGCTAGGACACTCTCTCATGGGGGACACTCAGTTTCTTTAAACCGGGTCGAAATTTCGAACCTGGGAAAATGTTGAAAATGCGGGTCCGACTCGCATTCGACACGGGTCGAGCGTAGTGTGAACAGAAAACTCTGTTTCGTCCCGGGTTACCGGAAGTAGGTTAGCCCACTGCGTCCTATCTTTAACTACCGAGTGCAGCGAAAACATCATCGCCGCACCCAACGTTAGCGACAACAACAGTTCCTGGTATCGACTGAAAAGCATGTGATCATTGCCACCTTATTCCATCCAACTTTCTACGGCTTCTGCATGGCACGCTGTTGCCGATGTTTTCGGCGTATTTTGTAACCACCACTGTCGCTTGTTTTCTCCCATCCGGCCATGTTGGTAGCAGCAACCTAGGATCACAGGTCATTCGGTACGAGAACGTCCACTTCCTGGTTCACACTGATTGCCAATCTGGATCGACCTGGGTTCCGGTTTTTCCCTAATTCTTTGCGACATAGAAATTAGAAAACAGAACTGATCAAAGCTGATCAACCATGTTAACGCCTGGTTGACCCGGTTAACCGCCCGGGCCATGTGGTCAAAAACCATAAGATGAACATGCCCCCAAGATCGACCTTGCATCAGTACCAAAATTATCCAATAGAAAAGTTTAATAATGACTCATTGTAAACTACCTATGTTGCAATCTTTAACTAGCACCACACCTGGAGAATCCCAAGCTATTACAGTAGCATTCTTCTAGAATTGGTCGCCTGTACATGTACACACATTGCATTATCAATTATATTACTAGTGAGAAATAATGTAGCTTTCTCTGGGCTAGGAATCTTTTCTCTAGTTACATAAGTCAAAAAAATATTTTAATCACAACATGAGGAAATATCAACCAATATACAGAACTTTTTCACTCTACACTTTTTCACCTCTTATATTTTTATTGGCAAACGACTTATGCCGTCTCTAGTAAGTGCTTGAATACCATCCACAGCCATTATATCATCCTTTTTATTGTATCGGGTTGACAAGCAGCTGTTGTCTTCGTTCCTTTGACCACACTGTGTAAAAATGGTCCAATTTACCAGAATTTACCTTTGAATTACGGTAAACCGCCAAATTATTCAATAATCTTCAATCTTTATTACCTATACCTAACTAAAATTACAATTTGGAAGCAGAAAAATGTAAATAAAAACAGTGGCTAGAAAATAATCTACACATGTTGAAAAAAGTTAGTATTTATACTCGACCGGTGTGTTAATTTTGTGCTTAAATTACCGTTCTTTTGGTAACTTACTTGTTTTTAATGTAAGGAATATGCTATGAAAATCGTTTTAAACATAAAATTGTGTTTAATAACGTTATAAGTACCATCATTAAACCCAAAATTCAAAATCCTATTTTCCCCTACATTTTTAAAGAATTTTTAAAAACTCTTTTCCTCCTTTTTTAATTTATATTTATTTTTTAATTTGGAAAAAAGGTAGTAACACACATATATATTTACTTTTAGCATCTGGGTTTATCAGTAAGGTCCTGTAGTGAGTGGGATAAGGTTTAGGACTTGTAATCTTAGGCCCAGGTTCGAATAAGATAATGTATTAAGTTTATTCATCATGATATGATGATGAGTAATTGGGATACATTAGAATATGTAATTACCAATAAAATCCGTTTATAAATTTTAAATCTGTTTTTTTCACGTTTTCCTTTGTTTTTTATTGCCTTTTTCTCAAAATTGTTTGCTGAAATATAACCATTTACTAAACAACCATTGGTAACGTCAATATACGTTTGTAACTGATGCCATAGCTACAACGTAAAAGTTTGGTCAGAGTATTGTAATAAGTTTTAATGTTAATTTTTTTTAAACAAGTCAAAAACCAACAATAACGTCGAAGCTGAGATCTACGCGGATATTTTTTTTTTTTTTTTTTTTTTTTTTTTTTTTGTTTTTTTTTTTTTTTTTTTTTTTTTTTTTTTTGTTTTTTTTTTTTTTTTTTTTTTTTTTTTTTTTTTACAAAATTTTTTTTTTTTTTTTTTTTTTTTTTTTTTGTTTTTTTTTTTTGTAAATTTTTTTTTTTTGTTTTTTTTTTTTTATTTGTTTTTATTTTTTTTTTTTTTTTTTTTTCAAATTTTTACAAATTTGTTTTCCTGCATTTTACGTATTTTTACGCTCCAGTATTTTACTTTCGTCACGTTTGTGAGTCCAGCTGCCAGTCAATCCCTGTTTTTTACAGGTTTTTTTTAACAGTCATTTATAGTCAGTTAAAACCACGTTATATTATCCAACTAGTAACCCGCTATCTTGGACAAAAAGTACCACACTTAATATTTTGTACATCTTTTGAAATGACAGGGCTGCTTTTTCTCCTGATTTACGCTCCCTAGAGGGAATATAATTTTCGCCTCTTGCGGTTGCCATCTTGGATTGTAGATAATTCAGCCCAGTTCAGGAAGGTAGAAATTTGAACGTTCTATCTAAAATGAAATTCTAGGGCCAGTTTTTTTACATAAAGCAATGGTTGCCATGTGAATTGGGGGATGATATTCGAACGTGCAAATCTTTTCTTTGGGCGAACAAAAATCCTAGTCGGAGGAACACCTCCTTAAGGTGCTTATATGAGAAAATTAACACAATTGGGTGCAAACGAACATCCTCTGGTGATATCAGCTATGACTGATGGTGTATTTAAGAAATATGGGCAAAAATGTCCTTAAATTTTTTGATCCCCCTAAGACCGGGGTGACAATTTTTGATGCCTTTTTTGGGATCTAATTGTTTTTATCCCTCCATGAATTTTCCCAACCCCCCACCAGAGTATTTGGAACATCCCTTATAGCAACATGAGAGGACGTCTACAGAAAATGAGTTATTGTAAACTAGTACAGCAATCTGATATCTGTAGAAGATGAAGTGTCATTGATAACATCCAGTGCTTTGGGGTTGATATCTACTGAAGATGAAAATAGTGATAACTAATACGCATCTATATCCTACCGAAATAAAGTCCATTGATTAATATCTGATATGTCAGAAGATAAGCCATTGATAAACTAAGGAGTAGAACCTGATATCACAGGAAATGAAGTCATTGATAAACTAGGTACACCACCTGATATCTGCAGAAGATGAATTTGTTGAAAAACTAGGCACAACACTTGATATCCATGGAAGCATGAAGTCATCGATAAACTACGAACAGCATCTGAATATCCCTAATATACAGTATTGATATATTGAGTGATATAGCGAGAGCCGAGCATAGATATGCTCGAGAGGAGTGACTCGAGAGATATAGAGAGAGATAGAACAGAAAGAAGATGCTAAAACGGCTAATGTCTTTTTATTTGAATAACATAATAGATAACCCATAAAGAGCAACTCTCGCGATTGACATCTCTTTTGAAGATATAGGCTGGTATTCTCAAAGGGAGACTAACTTAAGACTTGTGTTTAAACCAGGGTTAGTCCTACAATAGGGGCCCTTGTTCTTCCTTTTCAAAATACTGTGAATTAATGTAACGGGTTATAAAATTCCTCATGGATGGGCTGGTAAGGCTCATCCATGAGGAATTCTCACCCTTACAGCAAACGTTTTAGAGATAGTTTTGTAAGAAAAAAGCCCCTCTTGTAGGACGAAACCGGGATTAAACCCAGGTCTAAATGTTCAGTCCTCCGATTCAGAATACCAACCACAATGTCTACTACAGAAAATTGATGACCTTATTTCTATCACAATGTGGACTAACTGAGTGATATTTCTCTCGGTGTGACATTTGATATCACCGTAGATTACTTTATGCATTGAGTAGAGTAGGTATCCACGGCACATCGGATGTTTTTGTTAGAGACAATTTGACATAATTATGGACATATTTGGAATGTTGTCCTTTTCCAAATTTTCCTCGGGATCATATTAAACAAACGTGTTTATTCCTTGCTGGCATAACCGAGAGCAATGAATTACAAAGAATTTAGGATAATAGGTAATTTTTCGTTGTGTATAAACGCACAGGGCTAGATCCCATTTCCAATTTAGATTGAATTGTGAAATATACAGCTATGTTTGAATTATTTTGGCTAACCTAACAAAATGCCTCGAAATTCAAAGCAGTAATGAACGGAAGTAATCATTTGTCTTGCCTTTGTGCTTTCTGAAAATCTCAGGCAGAATTGCGCCGCTTTGACTGTGCGTATATAATTACTTTGTAGTAAAACCGCCATTTGCTATTAACCAGTGCCTTTGTCTAGTGCAGATGTAGACACAAGTTCACCCCAGGGATCGGGCTGGTGCCATCGGCCCACTTTTAGCGTGTCTTTATTGGAAACATCGTGGAAAAAAATCACTAGTTGTAATTTTATGATGAAATTACGAAACACTTGTGAAATTTTTACTACTCTCTAAATTAAAAATGCACTCGAAAAAGAGCATTTCCGTCAAAAGAGTTGCATGGCAAATTGTTTTTAAAATTATTATTATTATTGACTTACATTTTTATTAACACCCCACAAATAGTACCGCCAATGTAATGTACGTCAGTGCCACCCACAAGTATTTTTTTTCACATTCTATTTTGAGTGGAATATTATAATAACGAGTAAATTAAGTGAAAGTGAACTCAAAAAGGAGGTGACGTTATTTATCGAGTTAAATGTTCCATCTTTAAAGAGTTTAAAGGAGACAACACATTTTAGAGTGGTTTTCACTCATTTTGGAGTGAAAGTTCAGTGATTTCTCTCGTT
Source organism: Ophioderma brevispina (assembly GCA_023653785.1). Taxonomy (NCBI): domain Eukaryota; kingdom Metazoa; phylum Echinodermata; class Ophiuroidea; order Amphilepidida; family Ophiodermatidae; genus Ophioderma; species Ophioderma brevispina. Next base: position 36,330 of record JAMKCH010045628.1, on the reverse strand, counting down.
TTGGAGGAATAACTCACCCACATTAACTATTCTTTTGAATGGTTTACACTCCTGTTTCGATGAATTAAGATTCATGTAAAACAGCCAGAATAAACTGCACACACCGTGAGTATACTTACCAGCAACCAAACTTCCCTTTGTTTGACGCGCGTTGACGAGAATAGCACTAGGTGGCATATATCAATAATCCCTTTACCGCTCGCCATACACAACCAGAGCATGTACTTTTCAACCCCAAAAGTAATTGGACACATTTCATTTGCAACATATGAAAAGTAAGAAAACGGAAACGATGAATTAGAAGTACTTTCCAACGGTCACTTATGATTATTAGTGGCAAGTGCGAAAAACTTTTACAAGTGGTCTCGCAGACTACAGCCTTTATTAGAATGGGATAGTAGCCAAACTTAATACATTAATTTTAGTTATCCTCATATGTGGCCTTTTAGTGATAAGATTGAAGATAATTTCCATCTATGCAAAGAAAATGATGTTAACGGGATTCTTTTGTTCAACATCACTACTGAACCATACTTACTTATCAAATGCAAACAATGTCGTGATATGTTAATAAGCTTCTTCGGGGACGATCGGTCTTAGGGTTGGACGTTATTGATTTACTTTTGGATAGTCTATTGTTGGTTCGAGTCTGGCCCTAGGGTAGCCCACACAAACGAACTTCTTCCACAACATTGTTAGCTCATATTAAAAGCGGCTTATGCTTAAATAATAACCTTGTTGGGTCATTGTATAGGCTTTATTACCAAAGCGCAGAAAGGTCAAACAGATTGCCCTGGGCAAAAATCTCAAATTACAGTCATGCTATAATAATTTCGTAGACACTCGGTACAATTTGTGTTGCAATAGATAGAAGTCCATATTAGCGAAAATGTCAGAGGTTTAGTACTGCAATCGGTACTTTATGCTGTTGACAGTGGAATATGCACTAAGGTAAATAAAATTACACTTCCACAAAATATTTCCCTATCCATGGGGAAAACAGTGTTACATTATATACAGTTGCTAGTCGTTTCGTGTTGTTAATCCACTTCCAAGGGGATATCGCGAACCTCGTGAACAGCGCATTGCTATTTACGGGTTTCCACTGAATGTACATGCATGACCCCGAGCAGTAGTTGGTTGGAATAGATCACACCACAAGTATTATGCATGGTGTGACTTCGTAATTAACACGTCGTGCCTCGATTTTGTGGGAGTTTCAGAAGTCTTTGACGTGTGTATTGCAAGTGGATAGCGGTTCCCGGCGGCAAACCTAGACTCTTATAAATGTTTGAGTTGTCGGTTTAAAAGTTTCTTCGTGGCCACGACTTCAGCACATTAAAATTACACGAAAGTTAGATCATTTTATTTAAATTACTGTCACCTTGGCCATTGAAGATTATGGAAGTTATAATTCATCTATAGTTCAACATTTCCAAATGCATTTTATTAAGATACCCGGTAGTGTGTCCACCAAGTGTTAAAAAATAAAACCCAAAAACAAGGAAAAAGAAAAAAACAGCCAAAAAGCATTTAGCGGGAGCGGGCCGAAGCCTGAAAAGTCCTCTCGTTTTCGAGTTACCCCCTCCCCACCGTACAACAAAACAAACACCTTAGTTGAGGAAAATATCTAAGATTTAGAAATGATGTGGTGGTTGTTGAAATATTTGGTGGCAGGGATGATTTCTATGCCGGAAAAAATTAAATTGGGGCTGCAAGTTAAGCGAACTTATTATTTTTTAATTTTTTAAGGTGAAAAAATTACAATCTTATTTTTATGGGTATCCTTTTTGTTATTGAAGAGGTTTTAGACAGTGCATTAAAGGGTTCAGGTAATACTCGTTGTGTGGACATGTGATAAAAAGGAGGCTTGTTTTGGGGCTAAAATTAGACACTTTATATATTGTATTAAAAACAGAAATCTATAATATAAATGTCAGAGATTGATAGTATTGCCTGATGATAAAATTTGTTTTGAATAAGAAATCAGATGTTGTGATTAGATATTATGGCTATTCAAAAATCAATTAAAACTTAAAAAATTTACACAAAAAACCACCCCTGCCACAAAGTTTTTGACCACAACATTATTTTTTTAAATTATTTATATTATCTTTCGAATAGAAGTGTTTTGCGTTTTGTGGTACCGAGGGGAGGGGTTGTCGACAATTTTGCAGTCCAAACCGCTCTACTATAAACATCCATTGATACATGCGACACACACCGTGAGTCTATTATCCCAGAAACAAATTTCCTTTGTTTGACGCGTGTTTGACGAGTAAAACCACTAGGTGGGGGTATCGTTAACGACCGCTAAACTTACTCGTAATACAATAGCTCAGGATGTATTTCAACCCTAGAAAGTCTATTGTAAATTTCATGAGGAAGATATGAATTTAGACACGGAAACGGACGAGTTAGGAAAATGCTTTCAAACGGTTCATGTATAGCGATTTTTAGTGGCAAATGTGAAAATTAAAAAAAAAAACGGTTGGTATCACAGACCTACAGCCTTTTATACGAAATTAAATATTGACAAAAATTTAGTACATGTTTTCTTGTTATCCTCATGATGTGCCTGTTACTGCTAAACATTGAAAATAATTGACTTCATACCAAAGAAAATGTTTAACGGAATCTTTTGTTCAACATCACTAATGAACCCTCAATGAAGATACAAACAATTCCCGTCTTATGTTACAAGCTTTATCCGTGGGCGCCAGCGGTCTAAGCGATAGACGTCATTGATTTTACTTTTGGTTAGTCGGTTGTGTCAGTTCGAGTCCGCCTGGGGCCCACCACTTTCGGCATATTAAAAATTATGCGAGTATTCAGGTTTGGTGTCATTCTCTTTAATTTGTAGGCTAACGCTAACCTGACCAATGAAAAACTGATAGGAGTATATGGTAATTGTTAGTTAGTATTCAGTTTTGCTCGGGAAACACCAAGGTTGTCAGTTTCGATTTTGCAATGAATACTCATAACAATAGATATGTTGTCTTTGATAGTATTTAGTAAAAAATATATATAAGACTACTAGGACGGAAAATAGACACTTTATTGAAAGACAACGGGATTTTCCCTCCAATTGAACGAAAAATTATATCACAGGTGAAAAAGGAAATTTCTGCCGTCTTTGTATGAGAAGCTGCTTCATTTCTTTCATACCAGAGACCAAACTAGTTAACATTTATCAAGGAAAACGAGCAATAAAATAGTGCCCTGGACAAAAAGTGGTAAGCGGCCGCACAAGCACAAATCTGCATGTAATTAATTGCTTGTCAGAGCCCGCTATGAGGAACTATGATTTCATATTACAACATCTAAATTTCGTTGAAACTTCTAAGGGGGATGTTTCAAGTGACTACAATTCGCCCAAATATTCTAAGCTACTTTGATGGCCCACTGGTCAAAATAAGGAAATTATTGATTTTTATTTTGGGTGTTAGTGGTTCGGTCGGTCGAGGCCTTACCATTTCGACTTATTAATTAATTGTTGTTATATAGGAAGTTCAGTTGGTGCTATCCTTCTTTGTGGTGCGATCATTTTCGTTTGGTGGCCCCCGACCCGTCCTCGACGTGGCTGCACCTCCAGGATTTGCTACGGTGATCGGACATGAAAAACAACTATTTTAGCATCTTTGGAATTTCTATAGTCCATATTCTTCGGTAAGCCAGACCAGTTCGTGTGAATATAGACTTAAATATGTGTAAAACAACTATGCTCCAGTGTTTGTGATTTGACATGATTTGAAAAGACTTGAACAACACCGTACATATTGTTCAACTGTCGAATTCGGCACTTGCACTGTGTCCGTTTAGTATTATGTGATATATAGGCTGACATTGTTGTTGGACCACCACCAATACTATCTATGCATATTCGAGAGCAATTAATGTCAGCCCTGTGCAGAGAACGTGCCGATATTAGCTTTCATCTTCATAAAAATAACTTTATCAACAACCACAGGCATTTAGTGTGTAAAAATGCTACCGACAAGTATGAACAGATTAAGGTACAGTGCCTCGCAGTTGAAAAGCTTATCAACAACCAAGGCAGACGGATTCCGATATCCTTTACAAGTTGAACGAAACTTCGCAATACACAGTCAGAACAAAAAGAGCGGGTGTCGAGCGGGTGTTAACTCTTTCAAAGGAAATACCAGTTATTCGCTGCCAAAGCGCCAGTTTCAAGTTGCCCAAGGTTCAGGTGCAAATTACCAAAACCTCATACAAGGGTTGGTATCTATATACCTAATGAGACAAAACACAATCAATGGTGAATGTGTTGTGGTCGAACCCGAGAAAATAATGCCAATAATGCCAATAACCATGCTGAGAAAAGACCAATCTCCTTCATTGCCGAAATTAGCGTTTCCCCTCCAAGTTACTTGTGCAATCCAAGATCCCTCAACAACAAGTTTGATTGAGTTTCGTGCTTACGATCACAGGTCAAAGGTTTGACCTTGCGGCTGTTGCAGAGACCTGGTTTCAAAGAGAAAATAGATCTCTTGATTATTTCAAACATGATGGGATTTATAGTCTGTTCCTTCTCTCAAGAACAACCTGTCAGAGGCGTGGTTTATAGCATTTATGTTAAATGAGAACTTGATGTGAAGATGCATGAATGTAAATAATTCCAAACAAATTAGAGGTTATGTGGTTTTGAAAGTACGCCCCAATAGACTCCCAAGATCAGTTTCCAAAGTGATCTATTGTTGTGGTTTACTTTACTTGATCCACTCAAGCCAATAAACAGCTTGATCAATTACAGGCAAAATCTGATTCAAATCAAGGATTAAAAAATCCTGAAGTGGGTATCACAATCCTTGGTGACACCAAACTCAACCTGATGTGTCACTCAATTTGCAGAGACACCCAATTCGTGACCAATTGTTTGATTCCCACCAGCGGTGATGCAACACTAGACACAATATTAAATAATTGTTCTGAATTACTATCATAAGCCACAGCCCTGTTCCCCCTGGGCAGGAGTGACCATGCTGGAGTATCATGGGTCCATGCAATTCCTTCCTCGCCACAAACATCACCACAAAGGAGTAATTCGGGCCATTTAAGGACTCTAACATCGAAGACCGGCATGTGGATTACCAAATCAGGAATGGTGTGCAAGGTTTCCAACATGGTACTCCGGCGAAGTGTGATGCCCCTTTTATGAGACTTTGCACAGCAAGATGAACACCCACTTTCCTGAGAAGTGGTCAGAATTACACCATCAGGATAAACCCTGGATGACAACAGAAATCAAAAAACTCTCAACAAAAGGCAAGCTGCTTTTCATCGTAAAAAAAATCTGCTGTGAAACTACTGCGCAACAAAGTGAAAAGAGCCACCTCAGCAGCGAAAAAAAAATCCTTCTATCATGACAGAATCAAAAAACTCAAACATTCTAATCCATCTGCCTGGTACAAGAGATTCTGTTCATGACTACAGACAATAGGGTTCAATCAAAAATTAAACCTCCTGATGGGGTTGATCCAAACATCCCAAAGGATGTGGCTGATAGCATCAACAATCACTTTGTCTCAATAAGCAGTGACTATTGAATATCCTTGATGAAGTCAACTACCTTGTTATTAGACCTACTGCACACAATCCACCAATGTTCATGTGGGGATGTTGTTTTACAACAGACTAAGGCAAATCAGCGCTAAGAAAGCAAGTGGTCCGGATGGCGTACCAGCTAAGCTAATCCGCGAATTCGCCTATGAACTGAGCAACCCCTTGACGGACATTCTTTAATGATATCATACCAGGAAGGGACTGTGCCAGATTAGTGGAGGAAAGCAGTAGTCGTACCGATTCCAAAGACTACCTGCCCCAGGTGGGACAACCTGCGGCCCATTTCCCTCACCGATCATTTCTCTAAAGTGGCAGGTTTGTTGTTATGATTGGGTAATGGAGATATCGAGCCTCAATATTGACATGAATCAATTGGGTAATAGGAAAAAAGGCAACACACATATCTTGCCCAAAGTGCTTAATGAGTTGTACGACAGTATGTACGGACAAACTGAAAGAGTATGTTGTAGGGTCGTGTTACAGATTTTAGCAAGGCTTGATCGGGGTCCGACCACAAACAATCATCATCCCAACGCTTTTAGCCAGGGAAGTAGGCCTGAGATCATCCTTAGGTTGTGTAGTTTTCTGCGTAACAGGGATTGTTTCAGTGCGTCCGGTATCAAAATATAACCTCTGACTGGAAAAACTTTACACGGGGGTGCTGTTCCACAAGGCACATTGGTTGGGCCTGGCTCATTCTTGTGCTCAACAATGATGTTGTGTTTTTGAGATCAGCAAGAGTTAGCGCTTTTTTAATATGTTGACGACATACACCACTAGTAGAAAAGTGCAAGATGAATCAACAAAGTCGTCTTCAAAGGAGACCTTTTCCAATTTGAATCTTGGTCTGATACCAACCAAATGTCATTGAATGCATCAAAGTGCATGGACCATGAATGTCACCTTTTCAAACAACACCGTACACTGGACCCTCTTGTTTTGTGTAACCAAAAGTTATTCTGAGGTTGATGTGCGTCAAAGTATTGGAGTCAGATCAGCAGAGACTTGAAAGTGGGATATCTATCTTAACAGTGTTGTCAAGTGCTGCGGGGCAGCAGATTGTTATGTTTATCTACACGAAACGTTTCCATTCTTCCTTGAAAGATCTGATCACCACTACATTGGCGTCATCCGTCCATTACTGGAGGATGTAGTGCCAGTCGTGGCACAGCAGCATGATGTTAATTAAAACAACAAATACCTGGCGAAAGAGTTCAACAACGTGCTCTTAAGATCCTCCTCAGTCAAGAATTACCCAGTTATGATAAGGCATTTGAAGCCTGCTCTCTTACCTCCTACAGAATAGAAGGGAGAAGGATATGTCGTGATTGGCCAACAAGTAAGGAAGATCCTGTTCTGTCACTGGCTTCTGAGATTAGGTCGTCAGAGTCAATCAGGGAAGGAACTTGAGAGTAGAGTTACACGTAATTTGTAACACAAGTGGGCTAAAGAGAATGGGAGAACCAAGAGATAATATAATACAATACCATACCTCACAAGACTATTGAACTCCAATAAGAATGCTGCAGGAAACTTATGAACTGAGCATTTTGATTCAGTCATTAATGTTTTTGGGTTGTTTAAGTAGGTTTGATCGGCGTCAAATCCTTGGGTATTGTGAAGGTTTCGATGTAGGGGGTTGTGTGGGTATTGTTAATGTAAAGGTGTCTGTGGTGAGTGGAGTGTGTGTGTAAAGTTGTCGTGTGAACAGAGGTTTTTGTGAGTTCGTGAGAGTGATTTAGGTTTGTTGATGTATTTGGTTGTGAGGTATAATATTTGTTTTTTTTTTATGATTGCTTGTTTTCTTGTACTATTTAAGAGCCTTTTTGTACCGTTGTACTGATTTCAGTTTACACTGCCTATTGTTACATGTTTTAAACCATCAATAAAAGAAATAAAAAATTAGTTGAGATGATTATAAATGTCATGACTATAAAGTAGAAATTCAGTAATGCACTGAAAGTACTGAAAATGACACAGTTCATTAGAGTTCACACATTCCATGCTTAAAATGTAGTGAGTCATGTGTTAGACGTGTATTATGTTTAAAACTAAGTAGTATATACAAAAAAGGTTCTTTAACAAAAAGATGTCCTAGGCTAGGATCGGGTTGCGTTAACCACGCCCGTAAGATTTTACAGGGTTTTTGTTTTTTATTTCATATAAATTGAATTAGAATTTTAATGCAAAAGGTAATATGGTTTTGTGAAATTCATGCGTTGCTTCGGTTGAAATTTTACCTGATGTTCAGACCATAATGTTTCATATTTGCAGAGATGCCAATTTCAAGGAAAATCCAATGAATTCAACATTTTGCTGCTAAATTTAGTGTTTTTTTAGTATTTTTCGCCTGGTTTTTGGGGGGTTTTCGGGGGTCTTTTATTGCGTTTTTCGCCAGTTTAAAGGATTCTGAGTTATGCATCTTTATTTTAAAAGCTTATCGTAGAAAATTAACATGCGGTTCCTTAGAATGTTCCACGTGTCATGTTGGTAAAATTCGTCTTTCTAAATGCAAGCAGTGACTCATCTTTCTTTTAAAAAGTAAAATAACAGTGTATTATCACAAAGGGACCAAAAATATACTTCCACCAATTTTACTTGCCCTTTTTAATTATATTTTGTTGTGTGAAAAAGGCCTTAAAATTGCCACGAAACTTTAAAATCTGAATTTCCAGTAACTGAAGGCAATATTAATGTAAAAAAAACACTAAAAGTTTTATTTTCCAACTATATATAATAAATTTAATAAACATCTCACATTTTGAAGATATTTGAATGTTCACAAAAATAAAGGGAATCTAACCAAAAAGTTCCACGTAAAAAAAAAAACCACCCCAAGGTTTTAAAAAGAGTACGAGCCCTATAAAGTCAATAAAGTTAAGAGAGCACCACCCCGTAGACACAAGTGCGTCTGACCCAACATTGGAAATTGGTCCCATTTCTTCCTACAATGCAAAAGAAAATATCAGTTTTCCCACCCATCAACCTCCAAACAGCCCACATATAATTATAGTTTTCATGCTAGAGTTGCTAATGCAATTAATGCGGGTTCAAAACCCAACCCCTTTTCATACGGTGAGACAACCAGAGCAGCGGAACCTTCCTATGGTTTTTAGTACCCTTCTTCCTGAAGGGTATCTCACAGAAAGCCTGGTACAATACCCAGAAACATACGTGAGTTAGACTCTATCACCATGATCACAGAACTCATAACCAACATACCCTCTATAGACCAGTCGACTGCAGATTCGTCGAAACACATTTTCATTGGGAAAACAATTGATGTTACAAGGAAATTGAGCTTCATTCCGTATTGAATACACCTCCAACAAACACAGAAAAGAAGCAAGAAAACAAACGAAACTAAGGAAATATAAATGTGAAAAAAGTATGTTATGTATTGAAAAGTTAGTCGACAGCGACCTAAACTTGTCGCTATACGCATGACGTTCAGTGTTTGACACTGAATGTTAGCTTCAAATGCCTGTGTGGCACATTTAACAGTGTTTAAACGCGTTAAGGCGCTTCACGTTGCTCATTGCTCTGATTTAGAAATGGGGAAAAAAACGAGCTGAATTTCAATGTTTTATGATTTATAGGAGTAGTGATTCTAAGTAAAACCACACCTTTTGACAAAACATTTTGGATTTATGATTTTGTGTTTTGTTGCAATGCATCTAGGCGCTTAAAAACTGCGACCAAAATTTAATACTTACGGTTTACTGTGAAATTCATCCTCCTTTTTGAGGACGGTAACTAGAAATTTGTTATGGAACATGCATTTTAAAGATCTCTATCATTCATTGACACAGAGAGAGAGAGACATTACGGCGAGGACCCAAGGGCTCACATTTGGTTCCATAGTCGGTCCAGTGACTATAGGAAATGTGGTATTTTTCCAAGTCCTTTAAGCTCTGGGTTTGAAGGAGTTTTGATGAAATAATAAATCCCAAATTGTTTCAAATATATATGTTAACCGTAAATACGGTGTATGGTTTTTAATGGTACTTACATCATTAATATAGGTTTTTAATCTGCCTATTCTTTTATAGGTCCTCTAAGGGGTTTTGCCTCTGGACAGCACCAAACGCCCCTAACGCGGTCCATGAATCCCATGTCGCAATGCAATGCTCTGACTCAAACTTACTTCCCAAAACCCAAGTTAATAGTGGTAAATAGGTCCCCGGAGCAATGATTATAACATTCGTTAATAATATTTTTAAACTTGTAAAAGTTCCTTCACTACAGTAGTATTTACCATGTAATATTATGCAACGGGCCTCCATTAAACTCATGAGTACGCCGCTGAACCATCAATTCATCCCATACGTTTTTAGCCAAATCTAGGGAAGCGGGTCAATTAGAGGCCGGACATTTAGTTGAGGCGCAGATTTTTTTCTAAAGGCTTGAAGCTACTAGTCCTACTTATGGAATAAGAACTGTGTAACCTAGCCTTGATCAAGGCAGTCTGTTAAAAACCGACAAACTTTCTATTTTTTTGCACACTGTATTGTATTATTAACATTTATTCTCAATTTTTTTGAACATTGTGGTTTTTAGATTACCAAACTAATGCAACTCTAGACCTGATGTAAGCAAAAATGCCGTAAGAATGAGTGATATTTGCCGTTTATGTTCAAAACAATATGCAAAAGTGTGTGTATCTAAAGTTTTACTTCCGTCAATTTAAGATCCAACATGTCGAAGTTGAAGACATTTTGCATATTACCATGATTAGTGACACAGTAAAGAACGTCTCCCCATTGAGGTCAGTGATAGAACTGCTTTACCGTAATTGTTTATGACTTTGATTCTGACCATTCACTGTAGAATAAATTAGTCGATTTTCTGCAAATTAGTTTTATAAGACATTAATTTGACTGACTAGTCAAAACGCTGTTTTTATGACCAATTTTTAGTGTTCTAAAAACGTAAGTAAGTAAGTAAATAAGTAAATAAATAAGTAAGTAAGTAAGTAAGTAAGTAAGTAAGTAAGTAAGTAAGTAAGTAAGTAAGTAAGTAAGTAAGTATAAAGTAAGTATAAGTAAGTACATAAGTAAATAAGTAAGTAAATAAGTAAATAAATAAGTAAGTAAGTAAGTAAATAAGTAAATAAGTAAATAAATAAATATTGTTGTTCAATCATTCTTTATTAATCATTAAAAATACATCAAAATTAACAATAGAATGTACAAACACCTCCAGGACACGCTGCAGGCCTGAACTAGCAGGCCAGCATGGCAGGCAGGGGACAAACAAAGAAGACAAACTGCACAGCAGCATTTTATATAACAATTAAAAACAACAATATATAAATAGTTAATAAAAAAAGATAGAAGGAATGGCTAGGCCTAGTACATAGTTATGTGGAAAGTGGTAAAGAAGCTACATTTAGAAAGGAAGTAGCGTCCCACTGAGGTTCATTGCGCGCATTCCAAGTGGTTATAGCTGTAATGAGAGACGATTTTGCTAATTTCTCGAACCAGCAACTTGGAAAATGGGACACCAGTAATTTAAAGGGCGTCGCGCAACCTCTCCGCATTCTCAGTGTGACCAAGCCCTAGAAACCGACTTCAATACAATTTAAATTGCATTTTAAAACCTTTTTGAATTATGTACGCTTAAGGTTTTTGCCACTTGAGCAATTTACGCTAATTGGCCGCAATGAATATTGTTCGAAAGAAACAGTCAACTCAACAATATGGATGGATTTTTTTTTGTATTATCGATAATTATTAGATCAGGTTATGAGCAGTGGTAGATAATTGGTGGAAGGGTTCCTCCTGTACCGTGTACCGGGGAGATCAGCAAAAATTGTGAAATTATCCTTAATGGATTTCGACAGAACATTAACGATGTGCAAAATAATACTAAGGCTCCAGGTGTATTCTTACCTTGTTGCCAAGGATTACTGTACAGTTGTTACGAACATGGATAAGGGTCATTCTGCTGTATTTTGGCAGAGTTTGCATTTTGCATTACTATCTTACCCCAGGGACGGAGGTTTGTAAATGTTGGCAAAAAAATCAATACATGCTCTTCACTGCAAAAGCTCAATACCCCCTGGGCAAATTGTAATAATTGATGCCAGGTAGGTCACTGTTTTCGGCTTCAATCAGTTTAAGCATGCCCTTGAACACTAGAGTTGAATGTATCACTCCACTGATTTTGTTTATCATTTTGAGCTCTTTCTTAATACTATCCTTGACCCCTTTCCATTGGTATTCTCGTTCAGGACACTTTTGCAAAGGCAGTCTGGTAAAGGGCTGTTCCAGCGTGGCTACCAAAAGATTTCATTGTTTTCTTCCAAGCAGACTCACGAGTGACTTTGCATTGAAGAACATGGAGAACCCTGTCGTCATCCTTGACAAGACATCTGGCATATGACAATGTATGGCCTCACATATATGTCAGAGCGCTTAGGGAATAACATCCCTAGGGCTGTATAAAATGGCTGGTGAAAGCTACATTTTGGAACACACCAAGCCAAGATTTGATAGCGTTGTGTGTGGATTTGGTCAAGGGACGTCAATTGCGTGTCAGGAGGTTCATGCCCACAGAAAAACAAAATACAGTAAAGCAGGGAGGAATATTGAATAAATAAAAATGTTTTTTATTTGAGTTTTTTCTTTGATGTGTTTTTAAGCTTTTTTTAATTATGTTTAGTTTTAACATGTTTTGAAAATTTCGAAAAATTATCCTTAAGGTTAGTTTTATGACCATGTGTAATAGGTTTGCGAGAAATTTTTCCGGAGCTTCTTTCTAAATAAATAATACTAAATTTTAAAGCTTTTTTCAAATAAATAAATAACTAAATAAATAAATAAATAAATAAATAATAAATAAATAAATAAATAAATAAATAAATAAAAAATAAAATGGACTATGTCACTGAAACATTCATCCCATATGATTTCTGTAAAATCTGGTTAGCATATGGATGGGTAAGACCGTTGAACAGGGGGAAGTAGTTCTGTTGCCCTGATTATTTAGAGTGGGGACCACATATGAAAATTAAAAAAGGGTGTTTGCATTGTTGGGATGACGGGTCATTGAACGTGCAAAGCACTTCCGTGAGTAGCTCACTTACACGTTCTCTATTTACCATGAAAATTACGACTTGGAAATTAACAATCGTGAAATCCAGATTATTTTAATTCGGCAGTTGGCCGATATAAGAACTCAACTGTTTGAATACATAATGGTGTCGTGTTGGGAAAAAAACGAAGGATAATGCTTAAATTCTAACATCGTTGCGCTCTTCATCGGTGAATCCCTTGCCACAAATATAACTGTACAAATCGCCGTTTGACAGGTTATTGGAGACATGACCTTCAAATAGACATGGTCCTCTTACATTTATAAAGCTTACAAAAATTTAACATCACGGAGTCTCCCTTGCAAGACACCGTCCACAAGACAGTATTCCAGCAAGTCATGTTAACTAGGGGACCAAAATCAAGACGTTGTCTTAAATTCTGCTTCCACTAGACACCTAGTAACATACAGTATTATGTGTGTTTTGAATGCAGACATATCTGTGTAGCATAAAAAATGCGACTTTGGATTTGTGTTTTCTTTTTTTTTACTCGAGATGCGTCTCAACCCCGAATTCACAGGACGGTCTTACAGCAGAGACACTTTATTATAATCTCAATTTTACAGTGCAGCTTGACTGGAAATTGAAACGGTTAGTGCGATGATGCGTTGTCACAGCCGAGCGTATAGTGGTTGTAACGTGTGTGTAAATAGGTCTGTTCATACTATATTGCATTTGAAGTGCAGTACTGCAATACAGCCTTACAAAATTGTTAATGCAAGTCCTTGCAGTATGATTCATTTACTTGAACCGCAACAGTGAGGAAGCACGTGTGAGAAAAGTGTGTGTGAGATTTGACCCCACCACTCCTGCCCCTGGAGCATGGGTTGTGCACCGTTCCAGAGCGGAGCTAAGATATAGTCATTATATTGATTATGACCACAATAATAGCGATGTGATGCCGTCGTAAATGTTATCAAGGATTAGAATGCAGATTCTAGCACACCATTCCTCGCTTGCGTCTGTGGTTAGTGTTTGATCTTTATTTCAGTGTCTCGGATTCGAATCTCGCTATGGTCTTTTAAACCATATACAGTTTTCATTATTTTTTTCAGGTTAGAAGGAAACATTTTAAGTCCCCCAATACTGCCCTTTGAGGATAGTAAGGGAGACCTGCTCATGGAGAATGGGTGGTGGTCAAAAAACTACCGCGGCACCAGTAGGAACGGCCAGCGACATTACTTCTGGTATATTACAGGAGTGAACCCAACGATATGACGTCACAAAATTTTAAATCTAAGGGCTCAGATTACGAGTGCGAGTCCTCGACGAAAAAACGTAAAAGTGTTTAAAAGATATTGCATATTACAACATGTTCCGGCTGTCTCCGGTGTGTATTTGTTGTTGTTTTCGTTATATAAGAGGTTATGTACATCGTTATGATTTCAGCTTACTGCCCAAATGCCCAAGGTTTGTTGTTTGGGAAAGGGAACAAATATAAAGGATGACCAGTTTGACGAATTTGAAAGTTGGACGGGAGGGGGCGTCTGGATTTTCGTTTGGACACATTTGCTCATTCCGGGGTTCTGAAAGTGACATCTTAAACGGGACCAATTTTCAGTTTTAAAATATACCCGTTCCTAATTGGACCAGCTTTGGTTGTGAAATTTATACAGTTTCAGTGAAAAATACACCTAACGGTACAGCAGTTTAAGATGACATCCCTACTATGTTTTTTAAATTTATTTTCCACTAGTATTATACCAGTTATATATTCTCTTGTGAAATTACACTTATCATGTATTATAAACGTCTTTACTTGTATGAAAAATGGTTTTGATTAATATTGTAACAATTAATGTTTTCACTGTAATGCATTATTTACATCATTATTTATCATATTGTTTTGCCTGTAGGCCCAATTTTCTATGAGAACCAAATAAAAATTGATGAAGGAGTGAAGGTAATTTGCACTGAGATTATACCCCTTGCCGGGACCTGTCTCAATACATGAAAAAAAGATTCACATTTAAAATACTCCATTACATTTAAAATAGCCAATATTACAAGAAAAATGACACTGGTGCTAGAAAAAAAAACCACCACTTAGGGTATTTTGATGAATGTTTTAGGGTATTTTTCCTATTTGTATTGAACCAGTCACAATCACAAACTGATTTCTTTTTCGGAACGAGCATGGGTTCCCGACCAAAGATCAAGACCCCCCGGGCATGTTGATAGGTGCCAGGAAGCCGCCATATGTTTGAGTATTACTTCGCAGCATTCAATCTCGTGATGATTCGCTGATTCCGATGACCCGGAATCTTTACCGCAAAGGAAGAAGAAGAGAAACAAAACACGAACCGAGAATTTTCTCAAGCGAGAAGAAACTCTGATTAGGGAATATCCTCGGAAGGCCACTTGAGAGAATATGAATAACACTTGCCCCCCCCATTATGGGGCGGCAGATAGATCGTCCAAAGAATACATTAAACAAAGCCAAAACACGATAGCTACATTTCATTGTAAGTTAACTCATATACGACCGTAATTAATATTTTATTTCAATTAAAAATATTCTTCCCACTCAAGGAAACCTATAGCCATAAATCTTGGTGATATATGTTATAAAGTTTGTCATTTTCCGTCTTAAATTTGCTATTGCGTGAGAACTCCTACTGGGTCCTAAGTATATGCGTTTGCAGTTGAATTTGAACTTTTCTATTTATGATATCATTAAGCCTTGCTCGACGTGATAACATCATTAATCTCTATTGACGATGCTATCACGCCGAGTATTATTAGCAAAATCCCATTGCTATATGGTGCAATTTCTTTCAACTTGAATTAGCACCCCAACTCCCAACGTTTCTTGCATTTGTTTAGACTTAATTAATAAGGAGCTTTAAAGGAGTCGTCCACGCTGGGCCGTATATAAACAAGTCGCTCATTGTAAGCGGCAGGTAAATAAAACAACGTCTGCGTAGCCCTAGACAACTAATCTTATCACGGTGACGGTGTGTTAAAAGAAAATAAAAACCAAGATAATACAAACATTCCACAGCACACCTGGTTTATATGCCATGTGCGAGGTATGCCTGTACTTGCAATGTGGACTTCTTTTGTTTATGGATCGAACGCTTTGCGATTTGTCAGTACTGCTATACGACCTAACGTGCTTCTACCCAAGGATGTTATATAAGCCGGATTGCTACTGTCCATTCAATTAGCTTATACCCTCGGTTTTTAATTAATATTAGAGAAGGTAGAGGTGTAAGGAAAAAAGCGTGAAAGAAAAGTTGGTATTCACGAAATTACCCAACAGGATTTTTAAAATTTCAAAACATTGGATGGAATTGTACCTACAAATCTATTGAAATTGAATTTGACACTTTTCCCCTCAAAGTTGCAAAGATCTGTCCATAGTCTGGTACCATTAACAACTGACGTATGAGGTGGTATTTGGTAATACATTCGATGGTAGGAAGCGATTATCGATGGAACTACCCACTATCAATATCGCGGACCAGAGAAGATCTTGGTCGGTCAGTGACCTGTTCATATTGTGTTATCTTCTCTGAAAGGGCATAATTACAAAGAAGTATGTATTGTCTTCTTTTGAAAGTTGTAAGCGACATATTTTTTGTATAGAAGATGTGGCATGTGACATCAACCGCGGGGTTGGGTAAGAAACAAAGCGTTGTCCAGCGTATGAGTGGACATCTGTAGGGCTGATTTTTTTAAAGTTGAGCTCCAATCAGTATAAATAGGCATATTGAATAGATGCGGTAGCTCAGGGGGTGAAGCCCATTTAAAAACCAGTCGTCCGTGCTGGGCGCTGACATTTTTGAATATTGCACGGAAAAAATTATTTAGTTTGGGGCTTGTATACACACATATGTCAATTCGATACAACAATCCGGCAAAATATCAGGTGTTGGATTTGGGGACATTGGGTGGTTAATTTTGTCGACCAGGGCCAGCCAAAACGAATGAAATGACCAAGTCAGTCGTCTGTGATTGAAAAAATAAACCGCCTCAATGATACATCTTTTCACCTAAGAGCGGCATTGCATATGGGGAAAAACGAGTATCTGAGCACAATACCAGGTTTGCACTATTATTTACCACCTGGCCACTCTAACACATACATCAATTTGTAGCACTACCGATTAGTGTATCATATGCAAAGCGGCACCCACAGCATATGGAAGAAGCGGAGGCAGCCATATGCTTTCTATTGTTGGTTACTCTATGTATTTTCTTTGTGTCGGCAAAACATGCGAGACGATGAATTTCTAAAGATGACGTACGCTTACCTCTCTATCTATATAGAACCTCGTTGGCGGTAGCTGTATGTGATGTACCTCGCACCTCAATACACGTCAGTCGAGCAGGGGTGCTAAGTTGCGTTTGTAAAACCTTGCTGTACATATCTATAAACACACAATGGAAAATAACACAAAAGTTGATCAAGGGGAATAAAAATAGACGCGTGATACATTCCACGCATGTTGATGTGAGATCGATTAAATTGTTTTCACTGTCAAAGAGCGATGGCAACGTTTTTACACACCTATGTTATGGAAGGAACATTCCTGAAAAAAGTTTATGCTCATTTACGAATATTCGGATGGTTCTGTTCCTTGCGATTGATGACAAATCTCCCAGAAAATTTGAATAGAATTGGGTGTGAAGAAATACTTTTCAGGACGCACCATTACAAAATCTTGTTGGGTCCAATGATGACTAGCAACTTTTCTTTCACGATTTTCTTCCGACACTAATGCCCTTCCAATATTAATTAAACGAGGGTTAAAGCTAATTAATGGGACAGTAGTACCTTTAATGGCACTGACGGAATGTTGACTTTTGTGCGCCTTGTGTGTAATTGGGGTTTTGTGGCAGGTTAAAGTAGATGTTATTGTGTGTTAAGTGCAATAATTATGTGAGTGAGCATGCTAAAAAGTTGACTTGGATCCGAGCCGCGGCCGAAAGATCATAGGAATGTAATTTTGTGACCTGTGGCCAAGAATACAGCTATTTAGGACCCGAAACTAATTTTGGGAATAACCTTTTGTAACATATACTGGAGCTATGGCAAGACTACTCAATCTTTTTAAACACTTTTGGGGGGGGGGGTTAGGCGGAGAAATCTTGCTCGGTTGACATATCAAATGGAAGTGTGTTTTTGATCACCCGAAATCGCCCGAATTTGCCCGGAGAATTTTTTATACTATCTTTTCACTAAGTTTGAGGGAGAAGTAGAGAACCGTCTTGTGGTCGCCCCTGTTAGCAACTGACGCAACTGACAAGCAGTGAACTAATCTCTACAACACCAAACACTGTTTTCCTTTAACATAATTTCTTAAGTATACCCATATCATGACTAGATCTCAGTGCAGGCTTTTTCTAAGGTCTTCCTTGACTATATCGTTATTGAATGTGGAGGGTTTTTCCAATGCAAAAAGTAACATCATTGCTGATTTGTGTAACAGTCTCCAATGCGATGTCCTATGTTTGCAGGAAACCCACAGAGGAATCGATAACCACCGCCCAACCATACCAGGAATGGTCCTTGCCATCGAGAGACCACATCGACAATATGGAAGTGCTATATATATGTGAGAACAGGCACCGCAGTAGAAGCAACCTCAATGTTTGGCGACAACAACATCGAAGTCCTCACCATTGAGCTTAGCTCTGTCATAGTTACATCCGTCTACAAACCTCCATCAGTAGACTTCAAGCATCCTCAACTCAGTCTTGGAAATTCCACCAAACCTCACTTCTTCATTGGCGATTTCAACAGCCATAATACCCAATGGGGCTACAATGAAACTAACAAAGACGGACAAGCTGTCGAAGAATGGATAGACAGTCAACATCTACGTCTCCTTCACGACTCTAAGCTGCCGCCATCATTTCATAGCGCCCGTTTGAAGAGAGGTTACAACCCTGATCTAGCTATTGTTAGTAAAACATCTCTAACCTGTGTAGCAAGATTGTTCTGGATCCTGTTCCACTTATTCAACATCGACCAATCGGTATCCAAGTCAACGCTGCAGTAACACCAAACAAAGTGACTTTAAAGCGTCGCTTTAACTACAGGAAAGTAGACTGGCAAGGATTCACTGATGACCTGGATTAGAACGTGAAGAGGATTGCTCCAAAATCCCATAACTATGACAAATTTGCCTAACTAGTGAACAAGACTGCCCGGAGATTCATACCCAGAGGCTGTAGGACGGAATATATACCAGGCTTTTCCAAGGAATGTGCTAGAGAATATCAAGAGTATATCACCATGTTTGAAGCTGAACCTTTTTCGGCTGAAACAACTGCTAAAGGTGAGGAAGTTTCGGAGAGGATCTCCCAGGAAAAGATCAAAACCGGGCATACTTTAATTGAATCCACTGATATGACCCATAACAGCAAGAAAGCATGGTCCACCATCCGAAAGCTTCAAGGGGATCCAACAGAACCTCCACAGCAGCCAAATGTCACACCCAACAAAGTTGCCCACCAACTGCTTTTAAATGGCAAGTGCAGCAAGAATCCCTAGAAGATCAAACTAGACCATAATAGGTTTAGTGGCGACCCTGGTTTCACTCGCCCCTTCAACATGGACGAATTGGAATCCGGTATTGCTAAACTTCAACCAGGAAAAGCAGTAGGCCTTGACAACATCTCAACTGAGCAGCTAAAAATCTCAGCCCAGTAGTAAAGGAATGGCTTCTTGAGCTCTACAATTGCTGCCTTATTTCCCACAGATTTCCAAAGATCTGGAGGAAAGCACATGTTATGGCACTCCTAAAGCCTGGAAAAGATCCATCCAATCCCAAGAGCTACAGACCAATATCACTCCTCCGCCATACCTGCAAGCTCATTGAACGTCTCCTGCTCAATCGTATCGCATCTGTGATTGACGAACACCTCATACCAGAACAAGCAGGCTTTCGGCCAGGCAAATCAACAACAAGCCAAGTACTCACGTCCTAACTCAACACATTGGGGATGGTTTCGAGAAGGGTATGGTAACCGGAGCTGTGTTCGTCGACCTATCAGCAGCGTACGACACTGTTAATCACATATGCCTACTCGTACTCCATAAGATTTTGGAAATTACCAAGGACATCCGCTTGACTGAACAAAGAAGAGCCGATGGCGTAGGCTCAAGAATGGTCTAACACAAGGGAGTGTGCTTGCGCCTCTCTTGTTCAACATCTATACCAACGACCAACCTAGGAGTGCAGGAACCTGACGTTTTATTTATGCAGACGATCTTGGAATTAGCGCACAAGATGCCGACTTCACAGTTGTTGAAGAGAGACTCTCCAAAGCTTTGGATGAACTCACTCCTTATTATGAGGAAAACCACCTACGTGCAAATCCATCTATGACACAGGTGTGTGCTTTCCATCTACGCAACCGTGAAGCCAAACGTCAGCTTAAAGTTACCTGGTCTGGAACACCCCTGGAGCACTGTGATAAGCCTGTCTACCTAGGAGTTACCTTGGACCGCACTCTCTCTTATAAGACCCACACCGAGAAGACGAAGAGTAAAGTATGTTCACGCAATAACATCTTGAACAAACTCACTGGCACAAGATGGGGTGCTCGCCCACATATCCTAAGATCGACGGCACTTGCCCTGTGCTACTAGTGTGCAGAGTATGCTTGCCCTGTAAGGGAAAGATCAACCCATGCCAAGAAGCTTGATTCAGGATTAAATGCCTCCTGCCGGCTTATCACAGGATGCCTCCGTCCAAACCCCAACGGAATACCTATATATCCTAGTAGGAATTTCTCCACCAGACATCCGCCGTAACGTAGCGAGCATGCAAGAGCGTAGCTGCCAAGTATCTAATGTGAAGCACCCTATGTCTGGACAGATACCTGCTGCCAACCGCCTTAAATCCAGAGAGAGCACAGTCCAACCTATTGAAAGGGTCTCTAAGGAGCTCAAGAGGTCACCTTGTGGAAAGAAAGATGCCATCAACCAAGTAACACTATTGGTATTTAAACTGGTGAGCATCCCTGGAGCTGACTCCTCATGGGCTGTATGATGATGCCTCAACAGATTGAGAACCAGGAATTGGCCGATCTAAGGTTTCCTTGCAGAAGTGGGCTACCTGGAAGAAGATCAGGACATACCTGTGGTTGTGGAACAGGCACAACAGACAATGGAAACATTCTCTTGGGTATTGGCCCAATGCTGGAGCAACAGTGCAAAAACTAAGAACCTTGCCGGAATTCAGGAAGCAGCCAGACGTTGTACCCATCTGGTGGATCATATTGAGAACTACAGTGTTGGAACACGATAAGAAGACTACGTTTGAGGATTTTCTTGGGCAATTCTATTGCAGCATTCAGCGAAAACACGATCAAAATCCATCAAATACAAAACCAAAATATTCTTCCAATTTTCTGCAGCTACTAACGTGTCAAATTCAGAGTCACACCAATATATTTTGAGTCGTTTGGTTACTGAAATATTTTCTCCATTAATGAAAATAATTCCCACAAAGGACAGGCAAGACTGACGTCAAAGATGATGATACTCGGCCAAAGAATGTGGTAAAGCTGCTGTCCGGGGCAAGGCCAAGGATTAAATCCTTCGACTGCAAATTGCAGCTAATGCTATGTTATCAATACAATCAATCCGTGCACCATTCATGGGTAGAAAAACCTTGATCCCTAAGGGTATTTGTGGATTATGCTCAGGGGTATACTGATTTCGATCTAATCGCCTATTAACAGGGAATTTGATTTTTTTTC
This sequence comes from Ophioderma brevispina, assembly GCA_023653785.1. Taxonomy (NCBI): domain Eukaryota; kingdom Metazoa; phylum Echinodermata; class Ophiuroidea; order Amphilepidida; family Ophiodermatidae; genus Ophioderma; species Ophioderma brevispina. The sequence continues at coordinate 14,927 of JAMKCH010045628.1, read as the reverse complement.
CGGGAAGCTTAATACCCAAGGACATTCTTCGGCCAAGGGCATTCCAAATACATCAAAAATGACCGCCCTCAAACATTTAAAACAACAAGTCTGCAGCCAGTCTGTTATTGATATCGGTTAATGGTTTCGGTTTTACTGCCCGAACAGAAAACATTTGTCCTTTTAAACATTTCTTTCCAATGAGGATTTCATCTGTTCATAGTGTTTAATGAGCTACAATACTAGAAATGATTGCTGGGAAGATCTGATTGGTCCCTCCCAGGCTGCAGTTGAGGCAGTTTGTATAGTCAGGTATGTGACTGCAGAGTATCTAGACTTGAAGACTGATTAACTTTAAAAGTACTCTCGTGAGCCTAGCACCTCAACATTTGTTTATGGGTTCAACTTAGATCTCCGGCGAGAAAGGTTATTTTCAAATTCCATTTGAATTCCTTGACGTGCGTTTTGATGTTTTATGAGCAAATCTTTGTATAACAGTGCCACGCCATAGACCACTGTGTAGTAATTTTTGTCCGTTAAATTACGAATTTCTTGGCAGATTGATTGAATTTTCTACGCAATATTTGCCATACATAGACCAAGGCCAACGGTTGCATATGGTATAAAAATCTCAACTTTTTTAGTAAGTCGTGGACGAGTGCTTGTGGATCAAAACTTCCCCTTTAAAAAATTGTCCCCGGGGGAATTTTGCCAAATGTTTATTTCGACAAGAAGATCAAACCTTAAAGGTGATCCTCATTGCTCGACGCATATTTTGTAATTATATACCATCGAAAGCGTAGACTTCAGGATGGCCAAAAATATCTTTTCCAAAATAAATAATCGTGTAATATACGCCGCTCTAACCAAAAAACTAACCCTATTTTTCGTTGCGATTTTACGCCCAAAATACGCTCAAGCTTTCCTTCTCTGACCTTGGCAATTCGTGTAACGTTGGCGATTGTGTAAGTCCTTGTTGCGCTATGCAATCTTCCAATGTACAGGAACCCCAAATCGCTCTTCTCCTGTGTTGAATTTCGCCGATATAGCGATAATTTGGTGAATAGGTTCCGAATCTCTGTAGATTGGTAATTATAATTCCCGTTTCAGAAGTGTGCCAGAAATGTGAAAAAACGCTTGAATTCCCATCGCTTATGGACAATACCTGAAGAAAGCTGTGTTTACACCGAGGGTGGAGATTTTGGCCCACACCATCTCCTGTAGCATAACGTTTTATTGCACCTTTCCAGAGCTGAGCTATTCATTTTATTGGGTGCTGACCACAATAGCAGGAGCGCATCTCGCTACTGCTGTCTTTAACAAAAATTGTCATTATTGTTTCAGGTAAGGCAGAGGGTTAGAGGGGAAAATTCTAAGTCAAAAAAAAAAGATAATAAAAATAATAGCTGCCTTTAAGGTTTTAGGGAGGGAGACTGTCCCGGGAGCATGTGTGGGGTGGGTCAAAAACTATCTCATGCCTTTTAAAAGACACGGCTCTCCATTGATTTACGTTACACCCTCTTATGCTAACGATGGAATTGCATGAGGTATAGGCCTATCAGGGGGAGTAACGGGGGATATCTTAATCCTGCTTTACTCAGACCGGGAAACAGTCACTCAATTAATGTGTTAATTTAACCTTTTTTATTAATGAATCAGTTTGGGTGTTGCTTATTGGTTTCCCGGTAGTCTAATGGCCTCATCGGCGTAACGTGGCGGTATTTCTGAACTAGCGACATTTTGTTTCACCATAACAAAACTACGAAGCAATACTACGACAAGGAATTGAATTTTTTAAAATGTTTATCTTTCCAAAGTAGTTGATACATCCGCATTTTCCTCTCAAGGTAGCAACCTCCCAAAGACCAATTCAATCGACTCCTATATATAACAAGAGCAAGTTAAACTGGCTTCTGTATATGAGTCAAGAAATGCAAAAGCCAATAAAAAAAGTATGAAACATCGTTGCTTATTCAAAAAGAAGAAAATTACTGTAGTACAACTGAATGGATATCCGGCCTTTTTGAAGTCGTGTGGGGGACAAGTCTTTAAATCGAATGAGGGGACACCAAAACGAACTTCGCATGATTCGTTACTCCAAATGATTTGGAATACAAATCGTCAAATAAACTTTACGAAAAATAGGTAAATAAACCAGCACCTTTTATCGGTAACGTTTCGCACTATACAGGTAATGACAGCCCGAGCATTCAACATATTGAAGCACTTTACCATTAAGATTGTGAGATTTGTCGAATAACGTCTCCATAACCTTTCTTCCTTCTAGCAATGGGGTAAAGGGCCTGACTCAAGTCATGTATATTTTACATATGACCGATTGTATTGCTCTTTTAACAATGTTTAAAGGTGCTCTCAAGGAATTGTTGATTTCGTTTTAGTGGCTATGGTGGATTTCATTCATCTATTAAGAATGAACCCTTTCAGGGTTCTCTGGTTACAGCTTGTATATCATATGTTATTACATGAGATGAAGTCATTGATAACATAAGGTATCGACGGAGATGAAGGATCGCTGTGAACTGTATAGGGCGCTTTCACGGGAGGGTCAAGAGGTTTAACTGGGACAAACCTGCCTCCAGAACAAACCAAGCGCGCAGGGAATACAAAGGATTCAACTGTAGAAATTCTGACTGAAGTGCTCAGGTGAACCAGGTGCATGATTGTATTCTTCGCATGCTTGGATGATTGGAGGCAAAACAAAAGGTCCAGTCAATATTTTTACCCTAGTTGTGATAAGGACCGATAAGTGTAGGTAGAAATCATAAAGCAAAAAACTATTCATATCAGAAGACAGAAATAGTGGTGGGTTGGATGTCAATGAAACAGTTCCGTAGGATTTTTTGGTTGCTGCTAAGTTGAAATTTTTTCTTGCTGTTTTTTCATTCAATAGGGGGACCAGACAGTCAGAAAATGTGGGTTGCTGCAAATTTTCGGAATGCTGCCCCCTCCTCAAGGGGGTAAATGTTTACAACCAGGGGAAAAATTTAAAATCGAGTCCAAAATTGTGTTTCATGTACAGTAACATGTTCGTCTCTTATAAGGATTAGAAAAAAAGTTATAATTTGCCTAGGGTCCGACCATTACTTAAAAGCGCTCGCTATAGCCCCATAATGTTTCAAGGTCATCCTGGGGTAAAAATTTCCCCCAATGCTCAGATTTGTTGAATGATTGATAACTGGTGATAAGTAAGTTGTTGGTATTTCTCACAGGATCCAAAAATTTTTATTCATGCGGTCGTTGTTGGGTGTAACATTTGGTTTGACTAATTACATACCAAAATGTCGCAAGGGTCTACACGGTCTTGGAGGGTCACCAGAACTTTCCCTGGATATGGCGCAATGGTGATATCAACAATATTAATTAAAATGCATTTCTTTGTTTCATATGACACAAGGAATCATTTGACACCAACGTTCAACAACATCGGGAGGCATTTACATCAGGGTGATCCTTGCCAACATTAGGGGGAGGCTATCCCGCTTTACTAAAGGTTGGAACATAGGCAAATATATACTTTTTTAATCCTACGAGGAGGAGACGAACGCGTTAGAGTACATTAAAACACAAGTTGACTCGATTTAAATTTTTCCCTGTACTACATTTCCCCCCTTGAAGAAGGGGGCATCAGGAAAATTTGCACCCCACCCCATCATTTTCTGACAGTTTAAGGCCTATTGAAAACCCCAAACAGCAACAAAATCAATTTTAGCATTAAAAATCCTTAAGGTGGGAATACACACCAACCCAACACTAAAATGATATAGCTGTAGAAAGAAAAGGTCAACGACACATATAAAGGGTAAGTGTTAAGTCAGAATTAAGATACTTATAAGATTAGGGCCATGGTTATGGTTTAGGGTAGGATTGATTTAGGTTCGCTATAGGTCTTTGGGTGATAGGGTTAGGATTAGAAGCTAAGGTTTAAAAATTAGGCGTAGGATACACGATCATTTAGTTATGTCAGCTCTTATAATTATGCCCAAAAGGGTTTGATCTGCTGAGTTGAGTTAGAAAAGGTGTGTCACGAAAGTAGTTATCCTAAGAAAACATCAAATATTATACGGTATACTTGATTATCTGAAAAAATAAAACACTTGTCAATATGACCAGAGGGGTGACAACCAGAAGAGCACAATGTACGTTATACAGACGTTGGTATCTTCTACGTTTTGGTATTTTCGCCTTTGTATTCAGCGAGAAAACGCAGTATCGTGTGACCATAATCTGTTGAACACAATACCAACCCGAGAAGATAACAAAACCTAATACACGCTAAACAATTTACAGCAATATAAAGGGAAAATTATGCTAAAAAAGCTTTAAAAATTACAGTAATATTGGCTGTTTAATTTGGAAAGACAGGAAAATACCAGTAATTTTTTATGTCCAATTTCCAGGCCCGGCCTATCATGACCAAAATCGTAAAAGTGAAAGACTTTATTCGAAATTAATGAGTAACAACATCATTATTACATGCTTATGAATTATCAATTATACATTAACTATATTAAAATATACAGGTAATAATTACTGTAAATGTTACAGGAAAATACTGGCACAATTTTCTGCAACAAAACCCCGTAAAAATATAGCTTTTACAGGTTTTCATTCAAAGTTACTGTATATTTTACAGTTTGATGTAATGCATTTTCAAACAAACTGGAAATTTTGTACAGTTTATGCAATTGTCAAAATTGTGGATAGGCCTTACGAAGTTGGGGTGTTCGGCAGTGCTTTTTGATTCCACACAATCACCCAAATCTCTGTAACTGAATCTCACCAATGTATGTTTTTTTAAGCGTTGATTACATTAATTTTTACAATATACTGTACATTTTTTTTCGGTTCGTTCGTTCGTTCGGCGTGCAGTCCAAAATCACAGTGGAAGATCCGTCTTTAACCAGGATGATAGTTCATCATCCAGGTTGATCACGCCCGGAATTCCTCTTGGGGACTTGTAGACCTCACAGGGTCATGATTTGGCTAATGGTTTGTGGCTTCCACAATGCGTTTGGTGAAAGTCCGACTCCGATCTGTGAAGGAAGTTCTTTGTACGACAATTATGCTGGTACATTGGTTAAGGGCCGCGATTTTAATGCTGCTCAGTCGTTGTTCAAATTGAGTAACAAATATGTTATCCGCCTTGCTGAAATTACCGATTCTTTGGGCCGTATAAACTTGTAAATGATGGTGTAACTCGCAACAATCCCGATACCATCCTTGTCTTGTCATCCCACACATTCCAGATCACATCAGATGTGTTGGGGGGGATTAGGCTACCAGGTTTATCACATTCTTGGGCGAAGCTTGATCGTCTGACGGTTCCGCCAAGGTTTGCAGGAGCTATGCCAAGAGAGAATTGGAAGAAATATTCTACAGGCGTCGCAAAAGGCAACCACTAACAAGTCTCATTGGCATCATCAGAACGACATCAATCTTGTGTGAAGTACACTGTGACTCCATAATGGTGCGGCATATTCAGCAGGGAGTAGGACCAACAGGCAACATTGATGATGTAAGTGTCAAAAGATGCACCCCCATCCAGTTCCTGCGGCCTGCTGAGGAGGTTGACACGAGACTCGTCTTGGCAGCGACCTGCCTTGGTGTGTGATGAAAGTGAGGCTGAGGTCCATTGTGAAGCCAAGGTACTTCGGTGTTGGGTCATGTGACAGCATTTTGTTCCTCTAGACTGTTGATGTTAAGTCTCTTTTGCGGGGTAAGTGTTGCAGATTAGCTGCACAGCATTTTACTGTAAAATACATATTTTTTTACAGTGTAGAAATAGACGGACAGCATGGTGCAAAACAAAGGCTTCCATAGCATCTGCGTCACCGGTACCAAAACATTTAATTTGTTGATTGAGGCAATACGATGTAAAGTTGTTTTGAATTTGGGATTTCGTTTCAAGCTTACGAAGATTCAAATCTAATTCGCAAGATGAGGACTGTTTCTGGTTTGTTTTCCCGAAGCCACCATCACTTAAATGACAAGTTTGCAGTACTACGTTACGAAACTGGGAGAGACTACTGAGCTCAAATAATGTAATGAAATGCAGATGCAATTGATTAGGTAAAAACACGAGAAATGTGATATTGACGTGGAGTCCTTGTGAAATTTGAAAAAATAAAAATTTGTTTAATAAAAGGAGATCCTCCCGTGTTTGGGTGGTGGGTATCTTTAACAATGCCGCCAAAGCAAAATGTGCGAGCAAGTTTGCGACATACTTGTTTTTGCTATAAGAAGATTGGATTTGTGAGCAAGATAGGATTATAGTGTATAGTTAACTTAACTCCTTTTTAAGGCCTTTCTTCAGTACAGCCGCGACTTGCCCTAAGATATTGAAACACGCACCTACAGGTCACAAAGCGATTCCATGGTTTTGAGTGCATCTATCACCTACTATAGTAAAGAGTATATGTTTAAGAGTATCGCAGCGAAGGCGGACGCATGAATGAAAGCTTTTTTAAAAACTAGAATATTATGGTTAGCTAGTTTATACTTTTCACAAAATCGGAAATCATGTCTTGGGATGGCGATTCCTGCGTTCCTCCATAAACTCGCGAGAATGACCTCTTAATGACATTATATGAAAGCAGCAAAAGGATGAGCTAAAAGTGGAGTTTATAATCCTTTGCTTAATCGATCATAACCTTGAGCAAAGTATTTTATCAGATTGCCAGAAAAATCCAGTTGCAAAAATATTTATTTTGTATTAATGCATGGACATATTGACCCAATCAATCAATCAATCAATCCACTTTCCTATCAACAAAATACCAAACAACAAAATAGACATATTCAACAGGAGACAAGACCTCATAGAACAGATGTGGGGAAAATGGTCGAAGGGCCAATTAAGGCCATCCCGAGACTTACTTCTTTTTTTTTTTTTACTTATAAAAATAATTTAACTATCGCACACAACAAGGACAGGACAGTGGCACCAAGAAAGAAATCAGTACAAGAAGAAATAAGCAAGGATTTTATTTTTTCGAAAATGTTTTGGTGAGTTTGATTTTTTAAACAGATCATTACGGGAGTTCCAGAGAATTGGTCCTGATGTTCTGACTGCTTGATCCGAAAACACCTTTTTATTTCGGATTTGATTAAATACTGCTGTTTCTTGTGTGGTAGCGGTGGGGATATCAGAACGCCTGCGACATCGTGTATTATGATATTATTTTTCAGATGCGCATTTTGACTGTTGACCGCTATAAGTAGCTTGCTCACGATGTTTGTAACAGGAAACTTAAAAAAAACAAACAGAAAGGTGACAAGTAAAGTAGGTCATGATTATGTAGATTATGTCATTTGTTGGAACAAATGTTGCAAAACGAACAACTAGTATTTTTGCTACTAGTTAATGATGCTACTTCCAATTTAGTGAAGTTTATCCCCTCCACGCTACGGGGATGATGTCACACTTGAAGGGGGATTGATGAGCCCATTGCAAGATAAACTTAAAGAAAATCTACTTTTTATATAGACTTGCATTTCAGCCGGTGAGTGAAATACCTTTTCACAGATTCTAGAAAAACGATAGTTCAAATAATTTATTGGGTTTTAACCTCTTTTATACAGGCAGCACTTGATATGAAGTACAAAATCGTTACGTCGAGAGAACAGTCCAGATTTAATTCTATCTCACTTAAAGTTTAGCCTCGTTTCCTAGGTTCATTTCTTTCATAAGGCGCTATACTAAATTTCTGCTCGATAGATAAACGACAGTCGCCGTACCTAGTTTATCAACGAGTTATCTTGCGAAGCGGCGATACCGGAACCTAGCTTATCAAACCCATGTTAAGCACATTTTCTCTCTCTAGAAATACGCTTTTTATGGTGACCCGGCCTTACTGAATTAGTCTCCGCAATTTCGTTCGTAGAGCTGGAGAGGACAAAGCTTACGAACTTGGGCGACCGAACCGAATTTCCTCTCTCTTACTTAACCCCATCCACTTTGCGATTGTGATTTCATAAAGGCCCAGTCGTTGAAAATGTAATAAATGTCTTTTTTAAACAACCCTATAGTGCTTTAGCATACATCTCCTATGCAATATATGATGTAAATCATACTCCTTCAAAAGAATAGAATGACTAATACTGCAACACTATATCATATTCGGCCAAAAACGTGGTATATCTAAACATACGTATTTCAGGTCAAAGAACCCATTTTTTTACATATATTAAAATCATTTTAAAACAAATTTCAGAACGCAAAAGGTGAACCAAAATACAATTACGGAGAGTTATTCACCCAATTCGCTCTATGCGGAGACATTCGGAACTGTGTTAAACGTGTGAATTTTTTTTAGAGATAACATGGGTTATAAACGGAGTGCCAGCATGTCCTGCATTGCCCTCTCGTATAAATACATGAGCCTTCGCGACGGCGGTAGTTTAGACCTTTCACCATTCGTCATTTTGTCTCCATACTTACAGCGAAGTCCTGACAAATATTATTTAAAATTGACAGAAGGGATTTTTTGGATACAAAGTTCTAGTAAATGCACGGTTGTAGACCACCTGCCACGAACGTTTCGAAGGTTTTTTATTGGATAAATAACAAGCACGAAGAAACCCGTAAACGTTGTTTTGAACTTGCCTGCTATGATCATTCCTATAGAACGGACCCGAAAGTACTAACTCATCATCTTATTACATGAAGACGGCGTATTCGGCTTTTCAGTTTCAGGTTGTGATCTAATTAAAGTGGTAAGAATTCCCAAATATGCAAAAATCCCCCCGGTTTCAAAAAAATGGGCGTGCTCCTCTTAGAAATGTCCTCTGCTCTTTAAATTTGTAATGTTAAAGAAAATTTTCAGGAAGTAAAGCCGATTGGTTTACGATTTTTACAGTCTTGCGCATATTGGGATAAGGCTCAGAATTATAAGTTGTACAATTAAAAAAATAATAAATTACATCAAGTTATTTTCCAAGCAGTTCCAACACGGAACGAAAAATTAATATCTCCCAATAAAGCCTGTAGCGTCTTCTTTCTCCGTAAATTTCACTTTGATTTTCAAAACCCATACGAAACCCCCTTACTTTGGTTCAATGGCCAATAGGATAAAATAAAGGTATAGATCTAGAATGACTTCTATTGACTGTTCATCATTTGAAGGTAGAGCTTCAAATATAGTAGATTTCAAAAAATAAGTGAGAGTTCTTACTATTTACATTGGGGATATATGCTTATGATGCAAGGGTTCAATGAATTGGGTATGTGGAGACTAGGCCTTTGTTGCCATTACAAAACATATTGTGGTCATGGTACACGTTACTTTACAGAACCGGCTTACTAAGACAATGCCCATGTTGGTCGGGATGTCAAGGAATTCAATATCCACTTTGGCGCTCTAATTTTGGATGGCCAAATAAAAACTTTTAAGTGGCGTTATAATGTTATGAAAAAGAATAATTATTCTCCTATGCTGTGATAAGAAATGATATTTTGCAGTGTCAAAGGGAGTTGGTTCAAATAACAACGTTTAATTTAATAAAATAATTGCTGGTGTTTTCAATTTTATACTTCATTGAAAAACGCTGGTTGAATCAAAGTAGGACTGAATAAAATACACTCTTCATACAGGCCATCGCGCTACATTACTTTTTCAGTGCTATGAGTACCATAAACTTTTTTGCTGTGGCCGTTAAAATAAAATCCTCTTACCTCTTCACGGGAATGGTTAGACCTAAAACTTTTGTAAGGAGGTCTCATCAATTTGAAATCTACTCTAGCATTAGCCTAAAAGGGTAGGATGTTTCATATAGAAGTCACACGGATGCAACATCAGGTATTACAATTAATTTCCGTCATGCGCTGTTATGATGCGTGCAGTATCGCTTGCACGGAATCAATGGCAATACCTCATTTTGCTCCTTGGGACTTCTATAGGAAACGTCTACCCATAAATGAGGCTTTTATATAACAGTGCATTCACCTCCTGCAAGGTTCAATGGTATTTGTGTATAGAAAATGTAACTGTGTGTAAAATGCTTTTCATGAACATACTGCCAAGTGAGGCTTTCAATGCAAATTTCCAGGTAACACAAAATACACGGGGCACGGCGGTTCAAAAATAATTTTTTGTTTAATGCTTCGATCCATTGGAAGCTTGGATACACATGTGATACATTACTAAATATAAAGGTTAGCGTGCACAATCATGTAAAACAGGTGAGGAATTCCTTAAGTTTAATGTATGTTTCTATGTTTATTTCAATGTATTGATAGTACTTGTGGACACGGCCTCTTGGTTATCGAGCATCATTACTGTTCTAATGAAAAATTAACTGATTAAAGAAAGAGTTAATAGAGATAACGCTCTCTCAATAGGAAAACAGCCTGTAAGCTATCATGTTTGATTTATTGTTTAAAACAAAGCGTCATAGACCCAATTAGATATCTGAGAATAATTAATTGAACATTTATGCTCTTCCGGGTATGCGGGGCTTCTTAAAAGTTTTAAGTAGGTGCCGTGGTTACTACTTGTGAGATATTGCAAATGCACGAGCGTGGACGTAAATGTCTAGCCACTCTTGGATGTATCGGGTTGGTTTCATAAAATATGAACCCACACACTCTTGGTTATATTCCTTACACTTCTTTTCTACTTTGTGAGTTCAGCCAAAACATTCAAACCATAGTAGGGTTTTAAATGGGAATCTTATTCTCAAGTTTGGGGAATGTTTGAAGATGGTTTTTTTCTAATTTGAAAGGGTGCTGAATCAGATTTTTGGGTCAACTGGGAACATGTGTGGACATTGTAAAAAAAGGGGAAAATTTGAAATCAAGTCCCAAATTTGTGTTTTAAGTACACAAATACATAGTTCTCGTTACAAGGATTAAACAATAATTTTTAGGTTCCGGACCTTAGTAAACATGTACAGGACCTGATTAAGGTTGAAGATCATCATGGGGTATAACTTACCAAGTGCTCCGATTTTGTTGAAACCGGTGTCAAATTGTTCATATTGCCTTATTTTACAATGTTTGGTATTTAGTTGTGTATAAGTAGTGGGCAAAATATAACCATGATAGTAAACTACCATACTAAATTTACTATAATAACTCTATGATGTAACAAGGGTCAATATGGTCTATAGGGGTCACCAAAAATTGACCTCAAAATTGCATACAGATCTTCACCGAAAGAATAGAATGCATTTCCTGCTTCAGTATGACCAGAGCAACAATTTGACACCAGTTTCAACAAAATCTGAGCATTAGATATTTTTTTGCCCCAGGATGATCTTGAAACTTAGTAGGGCTTGTACCTGTTTAACTAATGGTCGGAACCTAGACAAACTATACCTTTTCAATCCTTTTAACGAGACCAATGTATTATTGTGCATTTAAAGACACTATCAGTGATTTATCCAAAAGAGTAAAAAAAAATATTATTTTTGCAGGAATAGTTTAAAAGTGAAGGATAAGTCTGTAGAAGTCTCATAAGTTACTTTTTCCAACTGAGGAATTTACAGAAAAGGATGAAAACGGCAGTGTTCAAAGATATGAATTGCCATTCAATTACATCTTGTAGTAAGTGTCCGTAAGGACAGTAATGACTAAAATTTCCGATTTTGTCTTTATTAGGTTGCTTCTGGTCTATCATTTGTAGGGTATGTTAAGATACCAGTACTTGTTACAATATGCAACAATCTGGTTTTTGATGATTTTGTCTATTTTTTTATTTAGCAAATCACTGATAGTGCCTTTAACCACAATTTGACTTGATTTCAAATTTACCCCTGTACTAATTTTACCCCTTATTACCCCCTTACAATGTTCCCCACATAGGATTCTAATTTGACAACGATTTTGATGTTTACATTGTGTGAAATTCCAAGAGAATATACACTATTTTGTCTGACTGCTAGTTAGAGGCAGTGACGTCATTGCCGCCATTCATTGTATACCTGTAATGCCTTTTGGAAGATATTGAAAAACTCATGGTCAGTAACCCACATACCATTGTCTATGTTGATTTCTATAGACATGTTTGTGTTGCGTTGTTTCAAGCTTAAAACCTTCGAAATGAAAAACTGCTGCAGGAAAAGCCAGAGCAACGTTGTACAGACCTCTTAAGAGGTCTGTACAACGTTGCTTGGCTTTTTCCTCTACCAGTTTCCATTCTCTCTCCATTACATTATACAGTGTTTCTTGTCTTGTCTTGTCCTTGTTACTGTCCAACGCCCCTTAATGGGGCCACCGGACAGACTCTGGTACCTAGAGCTGTGAGTGCAGGTAACAGACACGGGATGATCCCCTACTCTTTTTCGATAAGGTCTGCACCTTTTTACGTGCTCAGGATATGACCTCCACTGACCCCGGGACCACCGCTTACATTACTCTCCGACCATGAGGCGCCGGCACCCGTTGCATATACCTGCACATTCTACGCAATGGGTGGGAGCGAGGAGAAATTCCATATTCCAACTACATAAATGCTGCGTGATTATTAATTTTCCGACCTTATAGGAACTATTTGAGTATGACTCAAGAAAGCCGACTCTTGCGGGGCTCGAACCAGGCCTGCTGGTGATCTATACCCTGGCCGACGGTTCAGTCGCCTTAGACCCGCTCGGCCACCTCGCCCTCACGTTACACTACTAAAGAGACACTGGCGCATTTAAAAAATAGTGCGCCCTCAAGATTTTTCAAAATCGATATTTTTGCATGGTTGTAAAGCTTTTATATACAAAAGCCCTCACCCGAAATGATTAAGACCAAATCAGCTTCCTTATGGGTAAACAGAACGATTTTGTAATTTAGCGTCGCCGGCGACGTTAAATTCAGCACACGACGAAAATGGCGTTTAACACAAGAACACGCACCCCGTATGCATGTTTCCCATGCTATGCACACTGTTTGACCGGTCTTAAACCTTTGTGGTTTTAATATCGGTGAGTACGAGTCAAAAATATTCATGTAATATACACATTTGTTGATTAAAGTTATGGAAAACTTAAAAGTTGGCCTACAAAATACCTGGATGTCTTTATCCTCATATCAATGTCCCTATCTGTTTCGGGGTATGTTTTTTTTTATTTGTAAAATATATCTCTGTTCTTCCAATGGCCTAGACTATCATTTGAGAGCAAATTTAAGAAATTTCATATTTTGTGAAAATGTGCCAGTGCCGCTTTAAACAATGCGTTTAGTTTATTTGCAGGGTATCTTCTGTCAACACTGGTTGACAGAAGGTACCCTGCAAATAAACTAAACTTTGACAATTTTGACAGGCAATTTCCCAGATAAACTGTTGATCACTTGACTGGTGGGAGAAAGAGTCTCTGGAAACTGTTGAAAAGCCTTGAATTTAAATTTAAACATCAGAATGGCAGAAAGTTCCTGACTAAAAGAGCCGAAATTGTTTTACTGCGACATCAATAATCTTCGCAAAATTAAAAAGATCAGACAAACTACAGGACCTTCACAAAGTATAAATCTCGACGAAACATGCATTAACGCCAGTCACATTCTGAAAAAGTGTTGGATCGACAAAGATGCAAATGATGGGTTCCCAACACCTCTGGGGAAAGGACATAGAAATACTGCATGCTGGAAATGTTGATGGATTGTTCCCGGAGCCAAACTCAGATTTGTCGCCAAAACGTTAGGGGATAATCATAACGCCAAACATTTGGCGCCAAACATACCCAAAAAGTCCATTATCACAATGGATAATGCAAGCTAGTGCCATAGCTTCAAAGCTGAGAAACTTCCGACATCCAATTCCGACACCCAAATCAGAAATGCAAGAATGGTTGAAAACCCGAAATATCGCATTTCCCGCCAAGTATACGAAAAAAGAGCTCTTCAATGTCATCAAGCAAAATAAACCACGAGCTCAAAAATATGATATTGACATTTTTGCTAAAAAATACGGCCATAAAATTGTACGTTTGCCTCCCTATCACTATGACTTGACCCATGAAGAGCTGATATGGGCCAAAATGAAGGGTTACGTTTCTAGGAACAATACACATTTCAGTATGGTAGAAATCATTTGATGAGGCAGTGGAACAAATTACAGCTTCTGACGGGACAAATGCAGTACGACACATCCTTGAAGTGGAGAGCTTTTATCGGGATAAAGAAAACGTCTGTGACATTGAAATTGAACAAGTTTTGTTGAAATTAGCAGAGGATTCTTACAGCGAGAGCGAATCAGACGCAAGTGAATATTAATGAGGGGTAAGTTGTTATTAAAAATATTTCTTCTGGCAGCAAAATATTGAATACAACAATTTTTACAATAAAAAGCAACAAAATTATAGAACAATACAAAGGCACAACTTGCTAATATCTGCATAAACTTTATAGCACCTGCATGTAAATGTAAAACATATAGTTGGGTCATTTGGAGCAATTCCGTGACCGTGGAGAGCAGAGCATCATTTCTCTGTGGATTTGTCTTCTATGAAGGTTAATGAACAAATTTAGCGGGGGTGCCCCTCCTGAAAGTGTGGGCGGAATCCAGGAGGGGGAAAATTCATAATACAGAGGTCAAAAATGAAAAATGCTTGGATTTCTGTAAAAAAGATAACCAAAGTGTTCGTCTTGTCACAAGGATTAAAAAAGGTATAGTTTGTACTACTTACAACATATGGTTATGGAGATATAAGACAAAAATGTCAAAGGTCATCACGAATGGTTAAATCTTAAATATTGCGCCGATTTGTTTAAAAATGTGCTCAATATTTTCATCTTACCTCAAACACTGCAACAAAAACATTTTGCAACGTCTAACATATTTTTAAAAATCGGACATCAATAGGGGTCAATGGGATTGACCTTGTTTGTCATTTATCTCGATAAACAAATACAAATGAGAGTATCAACTACTTTTGTTGCTATCACTGTGGAAAAGTTAACAATTTGAGACCATTTTAAAAGAAAACGGTGCAGTATTAAAAAT
>JAMKCH010045627.1:0-11689 GCA_023653785.1 Ophioderma brevispina | reverse complement strand
ACCAATGTACATGTACAATAACGTGCAATACATCGGCGTCGGCGAATACCGCGGGGCGAATACACATGCTAGAAGTGGTTCTCAGCTAGCGCTTTAATTTCAGCAAGATGATCCCTAAACGTCATGGTCATACAACCAGAGAAGGCCGCTAGGGATGAAGGATTAATCTTTCTAGTATGCGTGTGTCAATTGGACTCCCGGACCTATGGGCACCCGGCGAGGGTACTGCGGGGAAGTCGGCATGGACTCGTTTTTAAAAACGGGCATACCCAACGAGTTTTTGCGGTGGCGCCAGACCCTCCAATTTTAGTAACGCATACCCTCACATAATTAGTATTCGATATAGAGAAGAGTGTGTTTTGGCAAATGTGGGAGACTGGTGCTGGGGGGAGTGGGTGTATAGTGGGGTCGACTTGGTGTGTGTTGGGGGGACTTGGCAGGGGGTGACTTGGGTTTACTGTGGGGGCGGGGGGGGGGAACTTGGCATGGGGGCGGGGGGGGACGTGGTTTACTGGGGGGCGACTTGGCATGGGGGCGAATTGGTTTTGGGACGACTTGACTTGTATCCAAGTGTGCATTATAGCCGCCCAATAAATACGTCATTCGTCCAAGGGAATCTCCAAACTTGTCAAATTGTCGCCCCTGTTGATGCTTGCACCGAACTTTAATAAGTGCACATGAAATGTTTCAATATTTAATCCAATAGTAAGTTCCTCTATGTGATGAAAATTCTGGACAAATTAGGAAACTTTGTTGTGAACAATTACTTCAACACGATCGTTAGACCTATCCGAACTTACGTCATCTTTTCTGCTAAGAGGGAATCCCCAACAAATGGTCGCCCAAATTGTCACGTTGAAGCGACGTTGCATGAGATGTTTGCAGGGAATGTTTCGTGACTTAAATTGACTGATGATATTGTACCGTTATAAATCTGTTGGAGATTCTTTGCTGAGATTCTCTCCTGTTATTAGATTTAGAGATAAAAATTACTCATTTAGTTGGTTGGGCAGATCATGTCAGTCCCGGCGATCTTGTTGTGATGCATGGGACGTCGTGGTTAAATACCGGTTACCGCCGGTTTAGTGCAATCGGCACTATGTATTTGTTCAAAGACATGTGCATCCAAAAATAGATCAGTTTCATGCCGTGGCAAACTCAATCAGTTTTTTCCTCCAATTCCTGCTGCCATGAAGTGACTTAATTAAGAAAAACTTTGAACTTCAGGTCTATGCAAAGGTTGACCAATATTTCCCATGGAATATTTCACCATGGACGGCTTAATATTACATTGATTCAATTTGAATGCGGCTTTCATTTTGCAACGATTCCGGGTTGTGCGAAGTATATGTGGGTTTGGACCCATGGCCACAAATCGACTAGTTTGACAATTGAAGTGTTTTGGTAGAAACAGCAAATGAATGCATGGTGATAATGTATGTATGTCGAAAATGATGCATTCTTTCGCCCATCAATCGAATAGAGGCATCTAATTTAACAAGATCCCCGCCATTTCAAGGAATCTCCCAGCAACAAAGTCCATGCAATTTTTGTATTACCGAGCCCCTGCCGAAGTCCCTGACATAATCCCCGCACCTTTTCCTGGCCCTAATTCCATTTACGACTCCGTGACGAAGACCCGGGCAATTTCCCTGCAGCGGGGACAATCAAGCCACCAAATTCCCCGCTATGTTCGGCCGACTTCAAATTCCCCGCTATGTTCCGCGCTTCACCGCAGTACCCTGGTACCAGGGGCCGGGATTACATTGACACAGGATTAGCTCCCTCGAACACGACGTAGCCCGACAGACTCTCAACAGGAGATGTCCAGTTAGAGTAACCTCAAATCCCGGCTCGAACTACTTTCTTTTTAAGTTTCTAGTATGAAATAGCAAATTCTGTCCAAAATAGCGAAGGCCTAAATAAAAATCTACATGATCTATATGCAAACCTATGGGCTATATCCCGGCAATATAAAGCTAGCGTCTGATTTGCTTGTAATTTAGGTTAATACATTGTGAAATGACTTACTAGCAAATCCTGAGTGTCAAAATTGATTTAAGTGTTTCATTGAACTACAATTGATACTGTACGTGTACCGAGTCATGGATTGCTCAATGACAATGATATTATATAATTATATAGGCCTACCATGTACTTACGGGTTTTGAAGGCTGCAATTGTTACCATGAGTCATCATGCATGATAGCATGGCAGTAATCATGATTGCAATGCAGTCTGGCAGGTCATGAATGAATGTGGTAGAGGGCAAGCTGACCAATCAGATGAGCTCATGCCGGTGAATACCAACTAAACAACCCCGGGAAACAATCAAGCCCTTGAACTGTGATCCCCGAGGCAGGCTGACCGAGCGTCATTTAGAAGCAGGTGTTGATTCCGGATACAAGGCAACATAGCCTTGCTCAGGCAGAGAGCGCCAAGTACACAGGGGAAAATCGGTATTGCTGTCGAATTCGGTTGATTTTTCGACAAGCTCGTGCTTTTTGGGCGAAATCACGTTATTTCGCGGCATAAATTTATTGCCGAAAAGGCGTGATATCACGTTATTTCGACAGACGGATGCCGAAATCACGGAATTCGGTAGTCAACGCATTTTCGGCGTACCACACCAGGAACGTCTTTTTTTTTTTTCCATCAATTGGTCAAAATTTCCGTGGTATCGGACGTTTGGACGGAACACGTTCGGCTATATCGGCTCCGGAGTGTACAATTTATAACCCAACGGGAAAATCCTCAAAATCCATTTCAGTTTCATTCTGACCTTTTTTTGATTGATAAAACTCTCGCAAAAGAATAACTAATATCAGTTCCCCTTCCGTCTAATTTTGGGAATTAACTTAGCTACACTAAACTTCCGCATCCTCCATTTATTTACGTGTGAGGGCTGCGAGATCTGTGGGTGTCCTACGAGATCTTCTTCAGACATCCGGAAATGTTGGTAAGTTTTATGTTTCTTTTTATATTAGGCCTATGCTGTGAAAGTTCAACAACCTTATAATAAACATTTGAAGAATATTTGGCCATAATGGCACTTACAGAACTGTTAAAAGGGAAAGTTGAATAAATCCAAAACTAATTTCTTATTTCTTCGAATATATCGAAGATATAGGCCCTATTCTCAATAAAACCTTTTCGAACAAGGTCAAAATATCTAAAATTAATATAGGCCTACTCTCTTAAATGGAAAGATTGAGGTGAGGAAAGTCCAAATTAAGATTGAGAAATCAGTCTTAAAGATCGAAAATTCAAACCAAATTCCATTGGATTTTCATCAATTTAGACTTTTCCTCCACTCAATCTTTTAGATTGATTTTTAAGGTCTTTGGTTGTAAGAGCGTAAACCATGTGGCTATTACCTGTTGTAGTTTTTCTGTTTCCTCGGACTGGGTGCCCACCCTTAGCAGTACAGGGCTTGAGAGCCTTTTTAGGTAAAATCATACTTACAAAAATAATGCTACTATCCCCCCTTACTCCAATTAAATTTCTTTGATATAACTATTTCTATCACTAATTTTGAAAAAAGAAAAAGAGAACTGCTGTAAGTTCGTCGGACACGGCTTTCAAATCCGCACGGCAGTGCATAGTCTGATAAGCGTTTTTGGGTGAAAATAATACCGCCCAAAATTACATATTCATCCCTTAGCCCACTAAATTTCTTTGATCAATAGAACTATTTCTATAACTAATTGTGCAAAAATCAAAAATATACTATAGTTTTCTTCTTCCAAGTCCAACCCAGTTGTTTTGTATTGTGTAACCGCCAAATAACCGTAAACTCTCTATTCGTATCCATTCATCACCCATGTTCCATTTAGTTTTAAGTTTATTTTAATGGGCAAATATACATTGAGCTCCGATCCCCCCCCCCACCACACTTCAATGTTGGAGAACACCAAACAGATTTGTAAACCATTACGTTTACTGAAATTATTTTAGTGAGTTATACATATTGACATTCCTCCGAATCCCACCATCCCACCCCTCGCACGAATGTGATGATGTTTACCAATAGGTTACGCAGAGCATAATGTAAAATGGAAGGGAGATCCTTGGCCACTCGTGTCGACTGCTTAATCACTTATAAATATTATTAGTGGTTCAAACATTGTATGGGGGAGAGGGGACGAGGTACGTTTTTATTTTTGTGGTGGTTGGGGATGGGTAGGTGATGTTTACCAAGTCTATTAAGCCGAGGGATAGTGGGGGGAGCTTTGGCCAAAGCGTATTTTAAGTATGGCAATGTTCAAAATATCTACGAACTACACTTCTCTGCAGGCGATAAGTTCCAAAATTAAAACTAGTAGTCAAAATCTACTCAAATAACTTTATTCCTATTAAAACTCGCCACAATAATATTGACGTTTTCCTTATGGAACGAATGGGTATAGTTATTTTCCATATGGATAAATGATAGTTTTTATTACGCTATAATTATAAATACAAACAGAAAATTGATGACATTCATTGACAAGAAGCATGTCAACGGGTACTTCCGTATTTAACAATAAAGGAAACCAAGAGAATGATGTCCGTTACTCTTATAAATTGTCAAAAACTCTAGTAATATGAAAAGTACATTTTTCACGGCTTTTCGCGCTATGCGCGGTGAGATTGAAGAGTTTGAAGCTTAAAATTGAACGGATAAAATGAAATAGATTTGATATGTTACCTTTACCCTGGTGGGGTTTGTTTTTTGGATGAAAAGGAGCGGAACTGTCAATTGACAATACATTACATAATTTGGCACGAAAAAAGGGGTTTTATCAAGCTAGGGAAAACAAAACCCGAAGGGGTGTAATCACCCCCCCCCCCTTCGGTAGACGAGGTTATACAATATGCCTAAATTATGCCTACTTTAAAATTAGGGTTTGGCTACTATAGATAATCCATGAGATGAGTTATATCATGTTAATTTGCTGCTAATTCCTGCGATGAGGAAGGCGATCTAACCAATTAGGATGGTACATGTACACTGTTTGCCGTTTAAATTAAATATTCGTGCTCCAGACCTGGGTATTACTTATTTTCCTTCACTAAATTAAACATATTATTTTAACCAGGAAAAACTTGTGTCCCCACATGAAAAGAGTGCACATTCTTTAGAAATGTATAAAATGTCAACTAATTTACTTTCTGAATATCAGTGACCAATGGATATTACATAACCTCAACATGCTCAAGCGAACAATTGGACTACTTAATTCAATACATCGGCCCTGACGCACTTTCACATTCTTTTCTCTGGTCCATTGTATTGTGCATGCAGTTTGAACGAGTTTCGAAGGTTCGTCCTTGCCGCTTGGCGTAAGTTCTTTCCTCGTTCGCGATAAAAAGAAATCTTGATATTCTACTGTGGGTTCAATTAACTTGACCATATGATTTAATATTTTTTTTTTTTAACACTTAACTGCAAGATCGGGATCAAGAAATTGTAAAGGGATAAAATTCATGATAGAAAAGCCATTGGAAGGGATGACCTATTTGTGCAGAACCGAAATCCGCAAGTTATTGTCTTTAAAACCCCTCCTTTTCTATTAATGTACCAAGAAAGAAAGGCAATGGTATGTAGCGGGACGCGGCCCTGGAGCGCCCCGGAGGACTCGCGTTGGTAAGTTGCAAGGGCGCAGAACCGGCGCTCCTTCGAATGACGAACGTGACTCGGTAAATCAGTTTCTCAGACAAGTATTTTATTACAACCAGCCTTCGCCTTATTCGTCAGGTTACATCAAAAACCACCCCGTCAAGTACCTGCATGTGGTAGTGTCATACAGCAATGATTATATGTCTTTATAAACTATTTACACACTTTCATTTGCATACATAATTTACATACCCTTCTCGTCTTCTCCTCACCCACATACATACGTGCCCCAACCCCCCAAAAATTTTAATAATACTTTAATAATGAAAATCTATAAGTGTGTTAGTCTCAAGAAAAATGGGGCAGAAGCATGCCAGAGAAAAAGATACCATACATGTGAACACTATGAGTGTACATGCCGCATCACCATACACTCTTTCTATAACAGATACTTTATGTATAACAAATTATGTAAGTTTGAATGTTAAATTCAGAAAACTCACAAGAAATCTCCTAATGTATTAATTAAAAGCCCAAATTTTGACTGTAACTTTATTTCTTAATACTCAGATTAAAATTTGGCCAGGGGTCCCCCTCTAGGGCACTGGCCGGCAATCGCAAATACAACCATATGACACCTGGGCTGCATATGTTTGTATTACAAACATGGGTAACCTAAAATATCCCTAATACTCATATTACAATTGGCCCGGGGGTTCCCCCTCTAGCCACTGGTCGGCAATCGTAAATACAACCATATGACACCTAGGGTGCATATGTTTGCATTAACACCACATCGGAGTTTGATTATCACATACACACATACACTCTAATGTTAATTAAAACCAGGGCACTGTGGTTCAACAATAGCGTCGAGTGGGACCTCGTCCCTGAAGCGGCGAGTGCGACCTCGTCCCTGAAGAGCGAGGGGGGAACTCGTCCCTGTATCGTCGAGTGGGACCTCGTCCCGAAGCGTCGAGTGGGACCTCGTCCCTGAAGAGAAGAGTGGGACCTCGTCCCCTGAAGAGTAGAGATGGGACTCGTCCCTGAAGCGTCTAGTGGGACCTTCGTTCCTGACCCTGAAGCGTTTAGACGTGGGACCTCGGGTCCCTGAAGCGTCGAGTGGGACCTCGTCCCTGGAAGCGCTCGAGTGGACCTCGTCCCTGAGCGTCGAGTGGGACCTCGTACCTGAAAAGTGTAAGCGTGGGACTCGTCACTGAAGCGTCGAGTGGGACCTCGTCCCCTGAGCGTCGAGTAAGGACCTCGTCCCTGAGCGTCGAGTGGGACCAGTCCTGAAGCGTAGAGTGGGACCTTGTCTCTGAAGAGGCGAGTGCAAGTTTGACCACCAACAATGCCCTAGCTTCCCTTTAATAGCTGCAATACAAATCATGGTTAATGCAAAAATAAGGACCATCAACTTTCTTATTTATCCTCCATCTTTTTGTTTTGACTCACATCCTCCCCCCCCGCGATCAAAATACATTACGCCATGATGTGAGTACTCGCATTTTTTAGTGTTTTTGTTTTTTTAAACTCACATCATCCCCCCTCGAATCTAATACACCACCACGCCATGATGTGGGGGGGGAAGTTACTACAGTTCTTAATTACACATTCAACACTAACTCTAAGGGAGGGGCAAATGTTCCCAGTATCTCAATCATCATATAATAATAAATAAATCATATCGTCTATTACATAGGGGGCAGTCATAATATTCTTACATATGAGGAGAATGTTCCTAACTATCCCCTACTAATGATAATTATTTGGAATTAAGTTGAATTAGTTCACAAAACATCAAAAGACAACCAATTTATTAATTTCCCCAAATCCATAAAGGCTAGGAAGACAGTGATAACTTTCTAAACTATGATTGAAGGGTAAAATTTATCCTATGTTTTAAAGTTATTTAGTAGTTTAGTAATTTATTTTATTCACCATGATATATCCAAAACATTAAGAGAAGAATAAACAAACTTCCCCTATCATCTAGACGGAACAAAGCCTTGTTTTCACCTATATAATATAATATTATTAAATATAACATGAATTTAATTCTCTAAAGAAACAAGTTGAAGCGAAAAATATTTAACTAGTCTCATCGCTCCTAACTTCATTACAAGGCTTACAGTCTCTACCTCTCTTAATTATTAAACAGTTCGGTGCGCACGTGCAGTCGTAACAGTGAATAACCTAAAGTTTACATGAATTAAAGAGAGAATTATTTAATCACGTCTTGAGCACTCTAATTATTTAAAGTCTTCACATTAATAACAAACAATCATATAATTATTCTCACTTCTCCTAATCATTTGCAGTTCCGAGGCGCATGTGCAGTACCTAAGTGAATGACCTAGAGTTTATATGAAATTAATCCTTCATGAATTAAAAGAGAAAAATTTTAATCTGATCTTGATCCTCCTAACTTCATTACAATTGTTAAAATAACATCACACAACATATAATTATTTTCTATCTCTCCTAATTATTAGAAGTTCAGTGCGCATGTGCAGTTGCCTTAGATCAGTGAATGACCTGAAGTTGCATAGTGACCGTTAATAAACTAACAATGACAAATCAAGAGGAGAAGAGATTTCACAATGGGCATTTCCCAAAACAAATCAATATTGCCAAAAGTTTACTAAATATACTCCAATTTCATTTATTATAATTTACTAGTCAGTCAACCTCATTACTGAAGATAATATCCCGCAAAACAAATCCCAGCAAGTTGGTATGGGGTCCCTACACGCGGTGTACAACAACGACCATGACAACAGCAAGCACACGCATCAATGGACGCCATAATGACATGTGTCATGAAGCACAAACGACATAGTGTAAGCGCATCACACAATAACCGCTATACTAATAGTGGTTGTACTGGGAAAACGTACAAGATGGCCGCCAATAGTGTGTAGAACCTCCTTCTCTATTCAAATTCGACGTTTTAAAAGTGAGTTTGACAACAAAAAAAACACACACAAATAATCTCCAAATAATCAGATAGTAATTTCCAATTAATGATTTTTAAGATGTTTAACGAAATAAGAAATTCCAGTGATTTTTACGGAAGTGTAATGTTCTTGACTGTAAACATGCACACTGTGTGTTTGCTTATAGATTTTCCATTTACATCTTTCGTAATTCCTATTTACATGACAGCAAGCTAAACATCCTAGCGGTGATATTAGCATGACAAAATTATTATCAGAAGCTATCTGACATGAATTCATGAACTTTATTACGAAAATACATGACTTCAATTTTCAAATGTTGTGGACGAGAAAATTTGAATTTCCACACGCAATTTTCGACAATATTTCATCATAAACTAAACCTAATGTCACAATCCTGATTATCCATGCTTCTCAAACCTACAATATTTTACATACAAAAATGCATTTAAATATTAAACTTGCCGATTGGTAACAGAAATCTGTGAAAACAGCACAGATCGAGAACTTGCACACACCTGCATGTCGGTAGGTCATACAGCAAACTGAGCATTTCTGTCAGTGGCTCATTGGGGCAATCTACACGGGGCGCAGATCCAGATAGGATCCAGATCTCGTATCAGTTTGCGTCTACACGGGAATGATCCAGATCTGCAACACGCGTACCATGGTGTGTTGACACGTTGGTTAGTGCGCTGCACTTTAAGCGCGTAATTTAGGTACGCGTAAAGTGTTCCGCCAGCACCAGGTTACGCGCTGCATACGTACACTTACGCTTCCCCCCCGAAAGGTCGCCCGTACTTCGACACTCACTGCGCCGTTGTAGAGGTCTATAAACGGTCTCCCGTTGATCTGGATCTCGGAGAAACGGAGCCGATCTGGATCTGCGCGGCCGTGTAGATTGCCCCACTACCCGCGTGGTGCTAGATCACGCAGGGCGACGACGCGCGGTGATCTGATGGGCAAGTACATGAGGACTTGCATAATTAGTACTGACCCGCATGGGAAAATACTTTGTAAGAAGAGAGCTATGGATAACCATTGGAGGACATTATTTGTGACCAAACCATAAAACACTAAAGAAAAATACAGGCGGACTTCCAATTCCCGTTTCAGTATTCAGCGAAATCATTTCAAAACTCAGAGCGAGGTGGTTATGTTTGACCTTGATGTTATGTACAGCGCTAGAGCTCGATTACGGGGGAAGTGATAACACCTGATATGAGCTTGAAATGTTTTCAGGTGTGGGCAGCCAGCAACAACGGACCTGCCATACCCTGATTGAGAAAAAGATCCGAAGCGTTTTTAGGTTGATTGTTGATATCAAACAGCTCGTTGTTTCGCTTGGATTTACGTGTACATATTGGTCACCCTGAGATCTGGAAGTAAATGAGGTTGTAACATTTTATTATTTTTCTAATAATGGCATCTTTTCATTTGGGGATTTTTAAAGCTTTTCTGCATGGTTTGCATAATATTTTTAAAATTTTAGGAAGAAAGGAAGTAAAGGCCCCCATGTCACTTGGGAAAGATGCATAAAGTAGGATGAAAAAATACCGATCCACAAAAATATCTTAAGTTGCAACAAAGTTTTGCACAACCTTTGCGAGATCGGTCCACATTTCAGGAACTTCAGGTGGACTTGGCCCGATTTTGAACTTTGGCCTTACTTAAGCAATTTCCCCAGTGACATGGGGCCTAAGTAAGTAATACCCAGTGCTGTAGCACGAAAGATGGTTAAAATACGCAACGTATCACGGCCTCCAATAGTAGTAAGATCTCTGGATATACCAATTCGAACAGTTTCAGAATACTGTTTTGGGAACCCTTTTGGATGATTGTCAGTTGCAAGTTCTTAAGCTTAAATACAGATTTACTTTCATGGGCGGTTGGGATGTTTGTTCTATTAGAAATGGTATTAGCCCAAATTTATGAATGAACGTTAAAGGGGCATAATGGCATGAAAAAATTGACATAATGGAAAAGGACCCTTGCTGAAATCACTTCCACGAGTTTTGAAAACAATTTGGATGTTTAACATTATGATAAAAACAGTAGAAACAGGAAGAGGTCCGGGGGATGGGTGGCAGTTTGTGGCAATTTCGGAAAACAAACGAAAAACAAGGTTTAATCCCTGACAGAAATTTACAGTTGTATCTAGCATGTGTTTTGCGACACAATTCAAAAGCATCAGAACCCGGGATTCAGGAATTGTACTTTAGGCTTGTAGTAAGATATTGATCTGGCAAGATTGATTAGCCGGGAATAGCACACTATATACAATAGCAATGGTCTGTGAGATGTGAAACAACATGCTTTTAACACAGAGGTTACTATATAGATAGAGAGTCAAAACGTAACGTAATCTTTAGAAATTCATCGTCTCGCATGTTTTTAGTAGGAGAGGCCAATTCTGGATATGGGGCGTGCCCGTTCACCCAAATTTCCAGAGTTCTAAAAGTTATTATTATTCAATATATTCTACTTTTAAAACTACAGGGGCTGTTCATTCCTGAAAATGACGTGGCCGGAGTTATTTGGGTGAACTATGCACTTTTCTGATTTTACTTTGTTTTTACCCAAAATGTCACATATAAAAGAACTATAACTTGAAAAGGGAAATATAGTACAATCTTAATATGCTGTGAAGAATACTTATTACATATATATTGATATTTGTGAGGAAAACATTGTAACGAGGCATAATGGGTTTGATTTGAGGGAGAAAATGATAATTTTGGTGATTTTGCCAATTTTACCCCAAAACGATTTTTAGAAAATTATTTCCAGAGCTCCTAATGCTGTTGATATTATTGAGATATTTCTCCTTTTTAAAACGTTCACTTGGCTGACCATTCTGAAAATTGAGTGTTTACTAAACAAAAATATTCCAGAGCTTCTAGTGATAATTAAGATTGTAAAGTATATTCTCTTTTTGAATTTGATCGGCGTGGCATTTCTGAAAAGTGAAATGGCCTGTGTTCTTTTGAGTTGAAATACACATTTTTCAGATGTTTATGATTTTGTTCCAAAATGCAAAATATTAAAAGACTATAACTAGAAAAGTACATTTGGTACAAGCTTCATATTGCTTGTAAGAATACTTATTGCACATAAATTTGATATT
>JAMKCH010045626.1:0-39702 GCA_023653785.1 Ophioderma brevispina | reverse complement strand
AATCAGGTAGTTAAAAGAGATTTTCAGATTAGGATTGAGATCAATATTGGGATGACTCTAGTGAGGTGAATGAATAGAGTGGAATATTAACAGATTCAGAGATTGACGGTATTTTGAGAGTTTAACAGAAACTGAGCGGGAAAAGGGAGGAAAGAGAGGCAAAGAGCAGGATAAAGAGCACACAACCACAACAAAGTTTGGAGCGTTGTCACATGGCATGGCTCCAGATAAGGTGGAAATTTCCAGCCTTTGGCATTCAAAATTGTATGTCTGGTCTGAAAATTAGGCCTAGAGTGATGTCAAGGAATAGAAACATATGACAGAGTAACAATACACCTACCTATGATCCTCTTCATGATCTCTCCTGCATGACATCTAGATCTGTTTTATCTTGCACAAACCCAGTGCTCCTGCTACTGACATCTGCACACACTTGGCTGCTTCGACGCTCAGTTTACGCCTCCTGTAATCCGCCTGTTGGCAAAAATATCACTTCTTAGTTAAAATTGCAACATCCAAATACACCGCACTGCTTCATTTTTCCCAGCGTGTTCTTTTCTTACCTTCTACTCTACAGCCACAGTCTGTTCATGCCTATGCCGTTGAAAGTTAGAAAATTAAGAAGCGTTGAAACACTCAAGCTTTTTTATTGGAACCTATACGACCTTTGACCTAAATGCCTTGATGGCTTTGATAACCTACTCCAAAGCTATTGAATTAATTTAATCTCTCCCCAAGAAGCTGTGAACACAAGCCTCTGAAAAAAGGAAGGCGGTTTTCATCACATCTGCTGCAACAAATTAACCTCTAAGGACCTCTCTGCCCTTAGTAATGTGACCTTTAAAACCCTACCATGACATGTTAGTCTCTATGTTGCACCTGTGACCCGAGTTTGTGGCAATTTGATTTAAGGTGTCCATGCAAGGCGAACTCGTATTTTACTTGGATCTAAAATGTCCCTGCCAAATTTCGCGATCACTACATGCGATAAATGCACTGCAAACACCCACCCCCTCCCAACAAAACACCCCGCAAAACCCCACACCCCCTCCCCCTCCCCAACACCCCACAACACCTACCCCCTCCCGAACAGCCCACAACTCCCCAACCCCCGCAACACCCCACCCCCCATCCCCTACCACCCACCCCCTCCCCACACTCTGTACAACCACCACCGCTTGCATACATCACTCACCCCCCACACCACCTCAACACACCCCAACCCCCTGCAACAACCCACCCCCATACCTTACAAACACCCCTCCCCCTTCCCAACACCCCACAACACCACTCTACTTCCCCAACACACACCCTCCTCCCCACCCCAACACCCCTTAACACTCCCACCCCTACTCCCCAACATCCCATAACCCCCCCCCCCGCCACACACAACCCCTCACCATCAACATGCCAACACCCCCACCCCCCCCCCTGCCCCACACCCTCCACCCAAACATCCACCACCGACCAACACACACACCACTCCCCAACACCCCCGCAACACCCAACACCCTCCCCCAACACCTCGTGAACACTCCACTCCCCACCCCCTCCTTCCCCCACCCCCCGTCACCCCTGCCCCTCCCCCCCCCACACCCCCCCCCCTTTTCTCCTTTTTCAAAATACCTGCAAATTTAAATGTAACGGGTGGAGAAAAATCAAGGATGGCCCCCGGAATGGGCCGTCCTGGAGGAAATTTCTCACCTGTTACAGCACTCTTTTTAAGAGTATGTTGAAGGAAGTAAGGTCCCACTCAAGTAGGACTACCCTGGTTTAAACCTGGGTCTAAAGTTAGTCCTCCCTTTCAGACATACCGCCACTGTTCCCAACTTGCTTGGTGGGGGTCATTTTTTTGTTTGCTGGACCACCCAATATGGCTGCTGGTCAGATCTGCCAAATTGTACATGGTGGTATTAACTATTATTGGTACTGCTCCAGATGTGACACTGTAAGGTATCCGCAACAAAATTTTGTCGTATTTTGCAAAATGCGCATTTTGAGAAAAAGGGCTTTGAAGATTTACGTATTTGAATTTGCCCATACTGTTAATTAAAACCATATATTTCAATTAAAACCTAATGGAAAATCGCCGCAATGAGTAAATTTTCAACATATTTTAACTAATTCACGTCCCAATTATTTTAGATATGTGTAAAACTATGTGAAACGACAAAATATTAATTTCAACATGCAATAAAACAAATAACGAGCGCAAAGACGTGTCGTTATGTGACGCGTTTAAGCAAATACGTCACTATTTGAAAGACGACAAAATACCAATTCTACCGTGACTGCAAAATACGTCGCACAAATCGATTCACAATGTGACGCGGCGAATACTCAATATTGCGAGGAAGTTGGGCTAGGGTACCACTCATGGATGAAGCTGTGAACAGCCACCCATTGACAAATTCGACGGCTTGGAGAGCCACGATCAAATGTTTGTGCTTACTTGCAAACCTGTGCCCCTACTTAACTCTGGGAGACTCTTTTGATGCTTTGTGTATCCCCCCCCTTTTTTAGTCGCTATCCAAATTTTATTGCCACTATTTCACCACCGCGATTTACGCATCGGCTCGCCGGTCGCAGCCATTTTATTTAAGATTGTCACCTGTCACCGACACTCGTACTTTTCTACAGAGCGCAGATTCCTGCCACATCCCTTTACCTATATTTTCATCATTTTGAGTCAACATTTTACTTTCAGACTTTTTTTAAAAATTAAAACTTACCATTTCGCCACTTTTTTCACATCAAATTCTAGGGATAAGTTGAGCTTGCTAGACAGCTCTCTTCCAGATTTGCGATGTACCATCGCCGGATTTTTGTCCAAGATTTTAGAACCTTCTCTTCTCGTTTTCAAATTTTCACCTTCACAAAGCTCAGGCATCAAAAACTCTCACCCCAGGTTTTCCACCTAGCTTATATTTATTTTTCGCATCCTATTCTTTACAAATTTCACTGATTTTCTCTAATTTTTACTATGGATCTCTTTTTTCTTCCCCGGATATTAGGATTTAATTTTATACCACAGAGTTTCTCAGGCCTTTTAGCATCATCCTTGGAAAAAGTTTTTTGCGTTACATTTTATTCTCACACACCAAACGAATCTTAGCGTATGTAAATTAGGTACCTTCATCCAATAAAATGAGATGAAATGGAGGAGGAGGAGGAAACTTGGTTTCTTCCATAAAGAAGAGAAAGTTGTTTTGTTTTCACTTTGACATTTGGAACTAGAGAAAAGCAGACTTGGTCTGATCCTGCTCCGGTTAAACCTACAGTCTTACTTCAAGTCTGATTATTGATATACTATATCAGCACTAGGTATGTCATGATGTAGATGGAAAGGCTAATGTATTGCTGTTTCGGCAGCGAGTTGCACCATTGGTGGGCCTCACATCTATTTTTTTTTTCTTGTAACCATTTTGGATAGATAAAATTCATTCATAATTTGTTATTTGGAAACTAATTCAAAGTCGCGAAGCTCATCACCGACCGCATGACTTGTCACAAAATTTAAATGACCATTTGTAAAACATACAAGACTCATGGAGGCAGTGCCTCTATTTTCTTCTGCTATTTACGAACACGTTTTATTCATGTCACTCCGAAATTTTGTTGTCCGAGTTTTGTTTACCAAAGTTTAAAGGGACCACCCACCTTCTGCGCCGATGACGTGCCGCTGTGACAAGGCACAAAGGGGCGTACCTCCGCTTCAAGAAATAGCACACAGCATACAATTTGTCTTCCATATTTTCGATCATCCGGGCTCTAATTCCTCAAAATCTCATTTAAACTATTTCATAATCTTTTGAAAACTCTAATCTGAATTATCGTCCCGATGAGAACTTAGAGGTTTTACGTACCTTTTAGGGTTTGCCAAGTATGATAATGGCTGTCCCTGATGATGTGGCGGTTGGATGTCATTAGCTTTAATTCTTCCCTTGTGAAGCTTTCGTAGTTCCTTTGAAATGTTGTTCCTTATAAACTTAGGTTTCAGCAGTTTTTTCTGTAAACCATGTATTTCTATTTCCTGTTCTCCATACCATTTCCGAATCCCTGCCTTTGATACTAATTTAAGCAGATATCGTACGTTTTTTGCAGCTCTTTCACTCTCTCGGTGTAGCATCGACACTAGAAATTAAATTGTGCGCATGAGCAGTGGTGACGTATCTAAGCCAGACGAGCTTATCGATTATGTTAATTACGCGTCAACGCTTCGTTCCATGTTTTACACCATATGCTTGCCCTCTAGCAAGCACCTAATTTTGGGTCTATTGACACAGCTGTGTGTAACGATTATCTGTTTACAAATTTGTAGAGTTTAGACTTCGTTGCAGACTTTGACCAACTTTTCAGAATATAAAAATAGAAATAGAGAAGTTTGCTAAATTATTTACGTCAAACTTGTCTGTGACTCGCGACATTCCTCCTCCTCGCTGACTATAAAAGTTGAAATTGTCATAACTGATCATAAAACTTGTTTAATAGAATTGTACATATGCTGCATAATTTGTAAGTCCTGAAAATATGAATTGAAAGCTGCATCTAAAAGAAATATGAATAACGTTAATTTTACACAAGTCTCTCGAGTCTTCTCTCCTAATAATGATATTTGAAATTTGACTCATTTTACACTTTACATAGACACTATGCAGGTGCATTTGAAAAATATTTGGAAGATTGGGCAGGAATACTTCAAATGAAAAATAGTCTGTAGATTTCTATAATTTACCTTTCCAACTGAAGATTGGCAAAAAGGAAGAAAACGACAGTGTTCCAAGATACCATTCCCCCATTTCAATTACGTGTTGTAGTAAGTGTCCAACGGACAGTTGGACTTAAATTTTTCCGATTCTGTCCTTATTAGGTTGCTCTTGGTCTTATCATTTGCAGGGTATTAGGATACCTGTTACTTGTTACATACATGGCAAAAATCTGATTTTTTGATGATTTTTTTGATTTTCTGATTTAGCAATGCACTATAGTGTCTTTAAGACAATTCTTATTTCTTCTGTTGTCCTCAAAGATATTTAGATTGTCATATGTTATATTCAAATTAAGTGTTATCCAGTCGTTCTTAATAAATATTTCTTATTTGTACATATAATCCTTTTTAAAAAGAGAGAGATTAGTGCCAACGATGGTCTATGTGATGACAACATTGGAAATTATGGTTATTCTATATGTGTCCGTAAAGAGACGTAGACACTTAAAATATACTCTTGAATAATCCTTGGCTACTGATATTTTTACAACATCAGAGAATGCTTATGGTTGAAGAAAGAATAGCTTATATAATTCTGGTGTACATAATTACATTTTAGAATAAAATAAGATTTTATTTCATTAACCATGTTACGTTTACCGCTCGACACAAAGAAAAGTTCAAGATCCTTTTTACAGGTCCTCCTGCTTCTCGGCCATAATCCTAGACAAAATTTATTTTATATTTTCTCTCGCCTTTTATGATTCTCCATGCCCCCCCCCCCCCTTCACAATCGTCGCATATGTCAGTATACCAAGCTATGGGCATGCCAGTACAATTTTTCGAAAATACGTCTTATGTGGATCGGATAATTCACAACGTTTTTGGGTAAATCCGTCATAAATATTTAATTATATTTTACTAATTAAGCCACTTTGAGGTTTAAAATTTGGGGGGTGGGAAATGTTTAAACAGGGTGCGTCAAAAAACTTGACCCTGATTGTGTCCAGTGTCCACCATTTTGAATTTTTTGTAACCATATATCTACATTTTGTATCATTCTGAAAGCTGGTTTATTATCTTTAATTACTGCAACGATCATTCACATTCACTCGGTTAGGTATAGACCGAGCTACAGTCGTTTGGATAAGTTATCGGTTTTCTTGCTCTGTTCCACGTTCACATTGAAATGAACGGCGTTCAGCGAAGGAAATCAGTGTCCAGAAGAAAATCAGGCTATTTATTCACTGCAGATTCTTGATTCGAAAGACTGTAGCTCGGCCTATACTTAACCGATTGGAATTATCTTTGCAGCAAATTAAAGATAATGAAATAAGCTTTCCGCAGATATCACATATGTTAGATATATATTATTTAAAAATTCAAAATGGCGGACACAATCAGGGTCAAGTTTTTTTTTGACTCACCCTGTAGAATAGTACAAAACAAACGTATATGCCAAATTTCTCCAAAAAGTCCAAAATGTCAAATACGTCACTATGTGACGCGGCTGACGAAATACTTAATATTTCAGTAATATTTACTCACATTTTGCGTGACTATGATGTCTTCTACACCTAGAGTAAACCCTGCCATCTGCTGTAGGAATGTTGTGAAGAGTCTCCCCAGACAACTGAGTAGCTGCACTGCTACTTGACCACCATATAACTGTAATGAAGTCAAGAAATTTACTCAGTATACAAAATTTACTCAATATACAAACATGACACATGGGAAATTACTTTATGTTGCTAATTAAATAATTAAAGGTGATGCAATATCATTTATGGTGATGTACAGTTGAGCCCATTGTTTTGGTAACTTTGCATTGAAATAATACGACATCACTATTCTGTAATCCACTTGAGCATCAAAGAGTATAGATAAGGGTATTTTTATAAGAATTGCATATGGTTTCTCAGAAATCATCTTGTAAGAGCTGCAGTGCACATTTTCAATCCATATTAAAGAGACATGAGGACATTTCCAGAAAGAAGCGCCCCCCAAACCCTGTTTTTTTACATATTTAGAATGCTTACCAATGTATTAGATCACACCTGAAGTGAATAAGCCGAATACGCTGTCTTTATGTAATAAGATGATGATTCAGTATTTTCTGTCGTGCACGACAGAAATTCAAAGCATGGTTTTCTATGGGGAACAATTACGATAGCAGGCAAGTTCAAAACAAGGTTTGCGGTTTTCTTTTGTACCTGTTTGTTCACTAAACCTTTCAAACATTCTGGGTAGGTAGCCTACAACCGATCTAGTAAAATTTGAGAGAAATTTATATCCTAAAAAATCTCCTCCTGTCACTTTAAGAGTAACTTGATATGTTGCAATACATTATCAGTTGGCAATCATGGCAATACTTGGTAAATGAAAGATTATTTCTGAACTCAATCAAGGGAATATAAAAACACATATGTTAGGTTTACAAGCAAACCATTTCAAACATCTGCAATTAGAGGCTTGTCTATTGGTTTGTTATTAATTCCTTTTCAAAATACAGTGCTCTAATACATTATGCCCATACATGACTTCATCTCTACCCAGAGGGTGTTTTGAATCAATCCCATGATGCATTGCAATGTTCCTATACTGTACTGTACTAAACACATGTCAGTACTTAGGGATAAAAGTGTTTTAAAAGTTTAAGAACCACAAGACATTTCATAATCATGCTAAAAATTCCTTAAGTACTAATGCTTTGTGGGCTAAAATGAGTGTTAAAGTCAGGGTTTTCATGTGTTAAGAATAGGATTTTTATGGGATCACATGACCCTATCGAGGTGAAATTTCCCAAAACTGGTGTATTGTGGGATTGACTCAAAACACCTTCCGATTTGGAGCCAAATGTTTGATTAATCTCTGCAAAATATTAGGCAACCATGCGCTTTATATTTGCATTAGAAAGTTGAGATATTTTTGCAGTAGTTGTTGGCTCAAGAAAGAATGCCATCTTTCACTGAAATGTAATCTTTGAAATCAAGCATTCCATTGTGGTATAACATCAAGTACTGATGGAGTTGTGTTCAGATAGAGTATCCTGAATAGAAAGAGAAATTACATTTAGTATACCTCATAACAGCAATGCACTAATCCATATGGTGTGTTTCCATAGTTGGCCTTATCTAGTACCCCACAAAGTAACTCTCCCTTCTGCACTATGACCTCAGCCTCTGTCATGTCATTGCCTTTCAAAGGAGTGCCTCCTGCACAAGATCCCTCTGGTGTACCTCGGGTCCACGACTGATGATAAAACATTTTAATAATACAGCAGGTAAATAAAACTTGCACATACTTCTTTTGATCTGAGTTTTGATGATAATCAGACTTTAGAGCAATAAAATGCCACATTTAAGGTCATATTAAAAAAATCTTTTGTCTCAAAGCTCTCCAGCTTCACAAAACCTAATGTGGAATGCGGTTTTATTTTACTTTATTTTTTTTCCTGAATATGAAAGAGACACAATGAGGTTTCCAGTAAGAAGTGCCCCAAATTTTTCTTGAACCAGAGGTTTTTGCAAATTTGGAATACTTACCAATGTATTAGATCACACCTGAAGTGAATAATCTAAATATGGTGTTGTTATGTAATAAGATTATTAAGATGATGATTTGCATTTTATTAAAAAAATTATTTAAAAAAATGGTGGGTACTGGTCTAAACCTGCTTTCCTTTAACTCATCTCATATAAATATCATGACATAATCTTGTTAAAAACATGCTTGTTATCTTATTATGTGGTGTATATTTTTTTTTTTTTTTTTTTTTGATGGAGTTGTGTTCAGATAGAGTATCCTGAATAGAAAGAGAAATTACATTTAGTATACCTCATAACAGCAATGCACTAATCCATATGGTGTGTTTCCATAGTTGGCCTTATCTAGTACCCCACACAGTAACTCTCCCTTCTGCACTATGACCTCAGCCTCTGTCATGTCATTGCCTTTCAAAGGAGTGCCTCCTGCACAAGATCCCTCTGGTGTACCTCGGGTCCACGACTGATGATAAAACATTTTAATAATACAGCAGGTAAATAAAACTTGCAGATACTTCTTTAGATGATAATCAGACTTTAGAGCAATAGAATGCCACATTTAAGGTCATATTAAAAAAATCTTTTGTCTCAAAGCTCTCCAGCTTCACAAAACCTAATGCGGAATGCGGTTTTATTTTACTTTATTTTTTTTCCTGAATATGAAAGAGACACAATGAGGTTTCCAGTAAGAAGTGCCCCAAATTTTTCTTGAACCAGAGGTTTTTGCAAATTTGGAATACTTACCAATGTATTAGATCATACCTGAAGTGAATAATCTAAATATGGTGTTGTTATGTAATAAGATTATTAAGATGATGATTTTGCATTTTCTGTCGTGCACGACAGAAGATCAAAGCATGTTTTTCTATGGAGATGATTACCATAGCAGTCAAGCTCAAAACATAAGTTTTTTTGTTTTTCTTTTGTTCTTGTTTTACCAATAACCCCTCAAAACGTTCTCCGTAGGTGTTCTTACACTGACCAAGTGTAAATTGAAAGAAATTTGTATCCTAAAAAAAAAACTCCTGTCTCTTTAAGACGACCCTCTACCTATTTTTAACGAAATAAAATACATCATGGTCCCCGGGCCATGAGTGTCGTCTGCCGTCGCGTTTGTGAATGAAGCCAAAGGTCACATAATATAGTAAGGGTTAACATTTTGACCACGGACACACACGCACACAGATGTAACACACCCCCACAGATCATACACACACAGACACACAGATACACAGACTACGACCAGAGTAATCCCTATGTGCCTTCTACAATTTTTGCAGACGACACAAAAACACAGAAACAGAATATGTGCTCTGCTGTCTTTATTCCAAGTTGTTCTAAGTATTCCTTTTCTGTCTTAGTGTCCATCTACATTAGGTCAATATTTAACAAATTTATACTGCCTAAATGCAAAGGTGGTTTAAATATAAAACTATTACTCCACTCTTGTAGTGTTAACAAGCAGTACACTAGGATTTTCCGGCATTGGAGTCACTTTCACATCATTGCAAAAAGAAGTCACTGCTAGCATGGCAAGTGCAGCGTCAGGGATGTTGAATTCTGCACCACAGCGACCGTCTAAACCTGTCAATTCATTCTTTTAATTTTCCATCACCGATGCCATCTACTTAATATCTCCAATATACTTCCCAAAGACTGGTAGGTTTTGGCCTGATAAGGAATCAGTTAGTGCTGCTTTACCCACCCCAAATATACGAACTTTTGTCTCACTGGAAGCTTGTATTCTACAGTTGCTGTCAGAATTGTTCAGAGGTCGGCAACGCGCGCGCTGCAATATCTGCATAAAAGGGGCGGAGACTATGGGTAGCCTCATGCGTGATTGACCAATGGGGAGGCCAACTTACTAAAACATCAAACAAGCCAATCGGGATTCACTATTCCGTTTTGACGCACGTCCCGCTCGGCGCACGTAAATCGCTGAACATTCTGGCAGACAGTATAGGAGCACACATAGTGACTGTCATACGGGCGGGCAAGTCTTATTTTGAGCTTGTATGAAAATTGGCGATTGACGAAATTTCGAGTTCCTTTTCACATTTTTAAAGAAAAATTTAAAAAACGAGGAAAAAATAGATTTTCTCAACTTCAAAGGTAAATAATGCGCACGATTTTACTAACGCGCGCGGGAGCTTTGAGACAAAGGATTTTTTTAATTTGGCCTAATAAGGCACACATCCTAATTTGTTTCTTTTGTTGAGATTTTGGCTGGTATTTTTTTCCCTTTAACATATTCTGAAAGTTGAAAATAACGGGTGAGAAAATTCCTGATGGGCCAGAACGGCCCATCCATGAGGAATTTTCTCACCTGTCACAGCAAACCTTTAGCAGAGTATAATGAAAGGAAAAAAAAGTCCACTCCTGTAGGACTAACCCTGGTTTAAACCCAGGTCTAAAGTTGGACTTCCTTCGGAAAGTACAAAGATTGACACAGATTGACTCTGGTGACCCATGTGACCTTTGACCCCATTCACAAGCTGCAATGGCAGACAACAAAAACGTTCTGTAGAACACTGTATTTTTTATTATTAAAATCAGGAAGGTGATGTTTTTGAGGCAAATTCTTTTGAACAAGAGTAAAGTAAAGAACATTTGGTTACAAAATTTGTCCTGAAATCGCACATTATCTCAATTCAAAATCTCAAGTATCTCCTACTGATCTCAAATGACCTTGAAGAGACTTTGTCCTTATTCACCACCCTTATACACCCAGATTCCCCCACCCAATATTACAATGATGTTTGTACATCCTTTTATCTCGAATTTATGCCAACAAACTTTAAACAATCTATCATTTCTGTAAAGATTGGAATCTTGGAATATAACACTGGACATTTACCTTGTTATTAATCTTTGACTTGCCCTTAAAGTTGAGTGGCACAGACTCTTCTGGTATGACATTGAGTAGTACAGTGGACAGCACCTGTTTGCCAGACCATCTTGTCACTGGTTTAAGGATACACGGTGGTAATAACTTTACTGGTCCTTGCTTGTCATTTAAAGCACAGAATACTAACTGCTGGTATTCACATCTGTAAAATAGGAAAGTTTCAACTCATGAGTTGGCATCGAGTTTCAGTATTTTATTTTAAGTTATTGCATAAAATAGAAATATTAATCACATTTGATTTTATACTGCTCAAATGTCAAATAACCTAAACAAATATGCTGACAAATTGCTACTCATTTACCATATAGTTTGGTACTAAAGAAATAAGATGTTACAAAAGCTAACAAAGTTTGTTTTAATTCAATAACACACAATTGTTACAAAAGCTATCAAAGACGATTTTAAAGCATTACCTTAGAATTTTCTTTATAATAATAATACAAAGGTTTTAGAAAACCCAATGAATAGCTTTTAAAACTTATATTTTAGCATGTTTCATATTTTTGTTTTGTTGTTGTGAGAAAAAGTAAGAAATTGGCAGCAAAAAAAAATTGAATTTAACATAAGTTTTCTATTTCTAAAACCTTTTACCAAATATTAACAAAGGTCCTATTTGGTAACCCTTCCCATGATGCTCAACAAATCACAAAACCAAAATTCAATTTCTTTGGTCTGTTGAGTTCATACTGGTCTCATGACCTGAATTGGACCTTCAAATAGTATACCATCATTATGCACAAAGTATGTTCACCTTGATTTCCTAATTGCATACCTGTTGAAAAAGCGCCCTCTGACAGTCATCCTGACACCAGCAACCATGTGATCCTGAATAAGACCTCCCAGTGGCGTACCGTCTTTAGGTACCAGATACTGCTCACTTGTATTAGCTGTTAGAAGTAAAAACATTATGAGTGAAGACCTAAAGTAGAGTACACCCATCCATGAGTGCAAAAGATATTGTCATGGTAATACTACACAGCACATAGAACTAACAAATCCATCAGAAGTGAGATAGCTACAGCCATTGGAGTATACAAACACCTTCTCCAAATTGTAACTCAAACTTTCCTGGTTTGGCCATATTACAAGATCAACACCAAGCCTTACTCAAACCATCGTTCAAGGACCTGTGGAAGGAAAGCAAAGATGAGGCCGCCCCAGAAATAACTTCAAGACCTGGACAACCATGCCATTCAGTCAGCTTCTTGAAGCTGCCAAAGACCGTCAAAGGTGGATCAATTTGGTGTATGGGAACTCATCTGCCCCCTACAATCTTTTAGGTCACAGGACAACTAGAACTAGAATACTACTGGGAATGGTATCCCTTTAGGTTGAACATATTGCTACATCATGTTTTATTTTCTCATACACCAGATTTATGATTTTAAAGGGATTAGCAGCGATTTGCTAATCCGAAACATCGAAAAAATCATCAAAATTCACATTTTTATTACTGGCATGGATATGCGAACATAACCTGCAAGTGGTTGGCTTGAAATCCGTGCATTAAAGACAAGGCAGTACTTTTTATCTGATTCTGTAATTTCTATACGTGCGTATCAAAATTCCGACTTGAGATCAGAAAAGACTTTCCCGGTGAATATCACAGATTTTCAGCGTGATATTGTGCACCATGATCAATACAGTTTGACCTCAGACACAAACATTATTGATCTTTGTTTATTCTGTACTGGTGTAAACCACAATCACTGTTTAGTGAGATTTTGAGACGCCAGTCGCTGTAAGTCCTATTTTACGGGAGACCGGTAGGAATTTTCCTCATATACTTCATTTATTCACTCTTTGGTGGTTTGTTTCTACATTAAAGCAGTTGTATGAATTGTACACACTTATCCCTGATTTATAAGTTAAAAAATGCATTTCCACATTTTTTTCGATTCTCTCACATTATCGCTGCTAATCCCTTTAACCAATCCCACAATGCATTGCTCTGTATAGGGTTTCTCGAAATGTTTTTACATTTTTCATCTACTTTTAAAAATATCACATGTTTGAGTTCAAAATATTCAAGCATTGAAAAGAACAGAATATTTTGCTGCACAACAAAATTACCAAAAATGTTAGAGTTTGCCTAACATTTTTAGTTAGCTCATTTAAGTTAAATTACAACAATCTCAGAATCGCCACCCTTTAACATTTAAATATCTATTATGAGGCCAAAACACTTTTGTGACTGACACAGGGGGGATAAAAAAATTGAAACAAAAAAAATATCTAGCAACAAATACCATTCTTAAAACTTTTAGGCTGTCAATCTTTAAAAAAAATTATATTATCAAAAAATATTATAAGTAGGTGAGTCAATAATCTATTCCCGAAATAGTATACCCACTAATAAAATAATATAAATTCAAAAGAAAAGTTGTTAGGATTTACAACAATTTTACACAATTGGGACCCCTTCTCATGGAAAACATTGTAACTTTTCATTCCATTTACCTTCATCATAGCCTCAGTTCCCAATCTCATTCTGAGGGAAGTGTACATCATCTTCGCACCGTCAAAGGCGGCATGACAGTCTTACAGCGAGTAGTAGTGTGTGTAGGGTCTTATCCCGGGCCAGAATACGTACCTGGGCAAGCTTACATAAATACGACTGGTTAATTTACATGGAATTACATTCAGCCAAATCTGTGTGGCGTGGCAGATTTTTTTCTTTACAAATGATTTTATTCAATATACAAAACAAATTTCTTCATGGGAGTACCTGGAAAGCCCTGTTCAGTAGCCCACCCCGGGGAGTACCCACCTGCATGGGTACCCCATCGCCGGCGCCAAAAAGTGGTGTAATCATATACATGGTACATACGCAGTAGCTTAATCACTAGTCACCCCATGGGGAGTACCTGCATGGGTGACTCCCATGTGAATGAGCTTTGAGCTCTGCGTGATTTATTTAGTAATTTTTATCCATTATTTAACATTTGCTCAGGACAATTTAATAAACTATGGTCGACTCTCGAACAGTATGGGGGAAAATCAGCAAATTTGTTGCAAATACCAAATCCCACATTCTCAGACCCATAGACAGGGATTGTGCTAGCTTTTAAAACAGGGGGCCAAAATCGTGAATATCTTGAATAACAGTTTCCAAACTATATACTCTGTAAACCTAGAAGTACAAAGTAAAATAATCGATGCGCTGCGCAGCATTATCGCGCCTTGCTACCAAACGCACTTATACACTCTTAGGCGCAGTCTAAATCCATGAAATCGCGCACGATTTAAGACACAGTGCATGATGTACGAACAAAACAAATCTCTTACACTGATACACAAAATACTGGTCGTATAAGTCGACATACCAGGCATTCCTTGTGAGACTTGTGTGGGAGTTTATTGATTACTTTGTACTTCTAGGTTTACAGAGTATAGTATATTTTTGTATAAATGACCCTTAAAGCATCCATAAATCTAACTTTTTTTATACCAAAAACCTTAAAATTGGAGTGTATGGTGCAATGACCCCTTGTAAATGAACCCTTGCCTATAGATAAAACACTGAGCAACAAACCTAATGTATCATATTCCAACATTTTCATTAACCCCAGCAAAAGCTCTCAAAAGTCACCAGTTTTTCCACTTTCTTTGGTCATTACACTTTCTAAACACTAGAGAAAATCAAGCTGCACTTACCTTATGAGCCATAATACTAGGTTTATGCAGGGTTGGCTGACGATTTAATAACACCATATCTCCAGTTTTTAAATGCCGATGAACCTGTTGAGCCAAATTAAATTGTTAGGTGCTTAAAGTTTATTGCAAACAAAGTTTAGGGCGTTATGAAATCAATGTTCACACATCATTAGGAGATTTCTGCGTTTGTGATTGGTTGAGAGCCGGTCATAAACAACGTTTAATGCCCTGCAGTAATCGATTTCTGAACACTTTTTGGGTAGGCATGTAGAAATAGGTAGACGTGTGTAAAATGAGCATGGTTGTTACGGCTATTATTGTCTCAAAATAAATATTGAAGCCCAATATACTTTACTGTTAAACAAAAACATGTATTTTTCGGAATATGTGTTGAATAAAGCACAAAACATGCTTTCAAATATTTTGCATGTTAGCGCACATTCGAAGCACACCCCTATTCTGTAATGGAACATCCCATTTGATACATCGATCGTCCTGTTTTTCTCAAGTGTGAAGAAGACGAAAACATGACATGAAAAGAGTGCTTTGCAGTTGATTTTGGAGGATTTAAGGTACAAACATGCAAAATAATGATATGTGAATGGGGTTCACTCATGGATTTTCATGAGTAAACGCTTGTTTTGGCCCTCGGAAAGGCCAGCGTGGGTTGCTTCGCGACGCCCGACGCCAGCCTGCCCTCGGGCCAAAATAAGCGTTTACTCATGAAAATGCATGAGTGAACCCCTAAATCAATTTGAAGTTATTGGAGTTATTGTGTGACTAATGTTCCATCAGATTTGAAGTGTAGTTTCCTTAG
The DNA here is from genome assembly GCA_023653785.1 of Ophioderma brevispina. Classification (NCBI taxonomy): domain Eukaryota; kingdom Metazoa; phylum Echinodermata; class Ophiuroidea; order Amphilepidida; family Ophiodermatidae; genus Ophioderma; species Ophioderma brevispina. The sequence continues at coordinate 24,067 of JAMKCH010045626.1, read as the reverse complement.
CTTTCACTTAGTTTTTATAAAGTATAACAGCCATATAAAGTTAGTAAATGTAAAAAGAGCACGAAGGATACTCAAGTGTGTCTGCTCCATTGGCAAACTTGGTCCCATTTCTTCAAGTGCAAAGTAATAATGCAAATGTCTGCATTCATTTAGACAACCTAAAAATGTCAGCACCATTTTGATGGTATATGAGACTTTTTCTCTTAAGATGTCCCCTCCCACACATTAGACCTTACCTATACCTGTTTTGCCACCATCAACTTCCATACAGGAATTTCCGTAACCTGACCCATCCGACACTTTTTTCTGACACACTTATGAATTCTTAAACCGTAACAGAATAAATGTGTGCTTTATTCTGTGAAGGGTTTCAGAATTCATAAGTGTGTCAGATGGGTCAGGTTATGGAAACACCCTTTCCATACAGCCCTATTCTCTGATTTGAGGCGCCCCCTGGTCTTCTCCTGCCTCTCCTTTCTACTATAGTCCATGTCTCTATCTCTGTGCAGTGACGTCGGCGCGAGATTGTTGGTCGCAAGATTGAATCGCTAGCGTTGACTTGAGGCGACGGCAATTTTACGAGCGCACACAAAGACAGCATTCTTGACGCTGGCATAAATGTTATGACATCACTGCAGAGATAAAGACACAGACTACAGGGTATATCACTCACAGAAGACTGCTCCAAACACAGCTACATACCCAGAACCATGCATTACTGAAACTCTAACAGAACTCAAATGTATATCAGATTATGAATCATTGAATCAAAACTTATTTCCAACAACAAGAAAAACAAGCAATCAAGCAACACTCAGCAATATTAACTTGAAAAGTATTCAACTCAGGTCAGTCCAAGACAAGGAGTGAGCTCAAATTCATGTCAGCTAAACATGTTGGTCTGTGATTGAAGCCACTCCCAACAATCTTAACAACTTCATTTTGGCTTTTAGACAAGACATAGGTAAAATCTAATTCAAAACTCAACTGCCACAATAACTTTATACAAGAAAAAAGGGCAGTCATATTTATTTAATTAACAATGTGGTCTAAAGAAGAATGGTACCTTTAACAAAATATAATGAACGATCTCAACATGGGAATTTGGAATAGAAGAATTTGGACAAAGTTTGCCAATGGGGCAGATGCACTTGAGAATCCTTGGTATTCTCTTTATATTTACTAACTTTATATGGTTGTTCCTGTTTTCTAAAAACATGGGTGTTTTTTTGTTTATTATTTTCCCAACATTTTTGGGTGGATACAGTACACAATTTTAGTAGTTTATCTTCTATTGCTCACTTCAGTTTAAAACTTTAATTACCATATTTAACCAATCTTATAGCTTCTCACTTTATAAAAAATATTTTAATTGCACGAAAGAGAGCTTGGACACGGTTTGAACCAGTAATCTTCAGCACCATAAGCACTATTCTAATCCATTAAGTTATGCAAAACCGATCTGGTCGAGGCAAGGTAACTAAAGGTAATGGGTGGTCGCACTTTACATTGCATCCCACAGCCCTAAGAGGAGTACAGGGTTCTGTTTACTTAGGGACTTTTTGTCACCTATAAATTCATGTGACACCCAGGCAAAAAATTGTGTGGCAGAATTGCATGTGGAAAGAAAAACTATACCTCTCTCTCCTGGCAGCCCACAGTTTGTTCATAACATTGGGGCAGACTACTCCTGTAATTAATGTTGCTGTGAGTGGTCCCTAACCTCTGCACAGTGGATGGTCTATTCCTTCCAGTTTGTAATCCCGTACCATTTCCATCGGGGTGGAGTGGGCCAATGTGAGGTCAAGTGCCTGCCCCACGGGCAACATGTTGGCCACGGCAGGTTTCAAAACCACAACCACCTTCGGATCTAGTGGGTTTAATCCACTGGACCCCACGTTTCAAGGGTGCTTTTTTTTAAAGTGATCTAAAAACTACACTGGCAATTGCACAGCATAGAAAAACACCACATATATGATACTCAATATGGTCAATAGCGGCCGGGACGCACACCTAATTCAGTGATCATAACAGAGTGGGAATTAGTGTGTGTATTACTTCACCTTGGTAAATTTTCATGCGACGAGTTGAAATTTTTTGGATAGAAGCAAAGACCCTACTTGGCTAGTCTGTTACAGGTGGTCTGCGAACGTGACAACGAATAAGAGGAAAAGTTATGATGTATGGATCGAGATGTAACCGATGAGTGTCCCATTCCTGAAAATCCCAAAAATTTGAACGACAGCAAGCGTCAGATTTTCGTTCTCATTCCGGTGTGGAGCTCCGCAGAACGTATTTTTGTTTCCAAAATTAACAATGGGTACTAAAAACCTGGTTTTAGATGCAGAGTTCTCCTTTATCATTAACAATTTGATCGACGATGAAAACAATGTTTGAAAAAAATATATATATAATTTCCCGGAGTTTTTATTTGGCCAGAAAGCCGAAACTTCCATGAAATTTCCAGGGAAAAGTTACATCTCTGATGGATTGGTCAATCTAACATGTTATAGTATGTTCCATTGGGACAGAGTGATCTGTTTTAAAGTTTTTTTCATGGAAATCAATGATATACACCTGCGTATGTTTATTCATACCGGTTAACCAGCCAAAACCTTTGCAGCTGAAAGCTCAAGACAAAATTTTTGGTCTTTTTCACAGTAGAGAGAAGCATAAAACCTGTTGAATTGGTTAGTTTCATGAGCTAATTTTTTGTTCTATATACTGCTACATAGCACTGAACACAGGGGAAAAATAGACACCTGGTCAGTTTTAAACTGATTTTCATTGAACTACAATCACATGTACGTTGCAGCGATCAACTATCAGAATTGTTTTACCTTTGAACTTTGATAATTTTATAGTGAGAAATTAAAGCATTTTCAGCTGAAAATTTTTCTCTTTCATCGATCCTTGTCACACTACTAAATAACGAATCAGAAATGCTGCCACCTGCCTCTTCCTCCTCATCATCTACAACACCAATGTCAAGTCTTACAGGTAATATTATAACCTATCAGGCGGTCTAACCAAATATTTCCAAACAGCTAGTAAATAACCCAAAAGGAAAAAAAAAACACTAAATTTTAATGTACCGCATTTTTAGCATATTATAAGGTGTACTCTGAGTGTTTAGATAGCATCTTTCCATACTGTGTACACTCGACGATTTACGCATTACCAGCAGCAAATCGTGAAGGAGTCACAAATGTAGCGGAGGGGATTGACAAAGTCCAGTTGCACTCTGTGTACGTGTAAAGTGCTTTGCACATGTGTGATGCGCAGGATTGATTTATTTTAGTAGTGGGTTAATTTGTTTTTAAATCTATAATGATAATGATATTTTAAAAATACTGTTTATCCCTAATTACAGGCAAATGTTCTTTATGTTCAGTTGTCTAAATTAGGTTATAACTGCGCATTTACTTTTCTCGAAAAATGGGACAAATCAATGCACTTGCCAGAATTTTGATTGCTGTCCAATGCCATCAAAAAATCCTCTAGGAGCGGGCATTGATTGTCCATTTTTCTCGCAAGAAGTAAATGTGCAGTTATAACCTATAAATAGTACATGACACGAGGTGTGGGCTATAAAATGATGTTTTTAAGATCATTGTTGTCCTAACTCTTATTGATGCATTTGAGCTCCCTGCGCATTTTGACACCACTTTTGTCCAAAATCGCCCAAAAACGAGAAGGTGCAGCCCACAGCCAAATTGAGGCGGGGGGTCTTGTGAAGAGGTTAGGCTGAAAATGTATAAGTGTCAGTTTACTGGACTTACATACAAACAGTTTAGCAATTATTAGGGTTCATTTTTTCTGTTTTGAGGCAAGCAATCCATTTGATGAAGTTCGTCAGATTTCGATTTTTCGTTCATAAAATTAGCCCTTTTACGTAACTAGGAAGTGTTATGACGTCTCGGAGACGTCTAAGGTCAGAACTACCTTTCAACACCAAATAAAGGAGCCTGTGCACAAAGATCTATAAATTATATCTAAAAACAGTTTTACTGATCTTTACTGATTGGTTCAAGAATTGAATATGTCCAAAACAAAATTAATATAATTACACAAGTTAAGATTAGTTATACTTAAACAAGAGTTTAGATCCTATGTTGAAGGCGTTTGCAGAGTTCATCGATGATATGTCCTCACAGCGAAAGACTAAAAGTCCCGTATGCAAAGTTCACAAATTAACTCTTCAGGTAGTAAATTCCATGGGGACTCGTCTAAGATCCTGAAGAGACTTTTTGTCCAGCAGTTTCAAGACGACAAGGTTTTAAATTAAGTCCCTCGACGAAAATATTCCACAGTATATCAGTCCAGATACTCACCCCGATTTCTATTGTCCCAATTGGAATTTCCTATTTTTGATTCCAAGCAATTTCGGCTGCTTCAAAGACGACCGGTAGACTAAATTTACAGCACTCGGCTCACGGGATTAAAATATAATAAATTCTGGCACGTTGGGAGCTCCAACTCGCCCATTATTGTGAGCTAAAACTAGCTATCTTCTAGAAACTTGTTAGTGTTGGATGCTGGCAGAGAGTCTTCCAGTGATATAGTAGTTAAAACTACTCACCGATAGATTCCCCTTTCTAACAATAGTCCTTATCAGTTCCTCACTGCATAAACATAACCTTACACTAGCGACAATCGGCATTCATCCCCCCGAATTACATCACTTCAATATATTATGACAGAAAGCACCATAATGCGGTACCATAACATTAGCAATTTTTTCTTACTGTCACATCTTTTACTTAACTTACTGAATTATTAATTTATGTGTTAAATATGTTTATGTATACTGTATACATATAGTGAGATATTTTGGCAATGGGTTTCAAACACTGTTGACAAATTTGTCCTTAAAGATTACTTTAATATTTCCGTCAATTTGACGGAAAAAATTCTTACCATTCAAAAATGACATTTAAAAATGTTCTCAAGCATTGTTTATAAAGGAATTAAATTATTGTTGAGTACAATCATGGTATTCCATATTGGGTTCCATGATTATTGTTAGATGTTGGCGGCAAAAAGTCATCATTGTGGGTTTTCTGGGGGGCGACAAACAGACAGTGGCTATTGTTACTGTCATACGTCATGTACGCCAAGTAACATAAGCAAAATTTATTGGCACTTGGGAAACAACTTTCATAAGTTTCTCAGTTGCCCTTTTTGTTTTCTGTAAAAGGGACAATTCAATTGGATAACTAAACAAAAAAATGGAAAAATCATCATCAAATAAGAAATACCATACTATTTTTTTGCTATGGTTACCTCCGTCAATATGTTCATGTTAAACAATAGATTTTCAAATCTGCGGGAACAAACGGCCAGTCCCGAGATCGATCAACATTCTATCAATTTCCATCATGGATGGTGGTCAGTCATGAATTGCAGTGCGAAATTGAATAGAATATGTTTACTTTTTTTTTTTATAATCTGGTACCTAAATCATTCCGTCAATAATATTACAATAACCAATAGCACAGATAAGTGGTGTTTTTGTCAGTCTATGGGCACGAAACGAGCGTGTGTGTAGAAATTCAATTAGATTGTGCTTTGTTTGTATTCACGACGTATGATCATGCAGGATACAAACTAGTTATAGAATACGCGTGCACGATGTTGTCGGGGGGGCCCCAGTGGGTACATGCATGGCGCAGGGCTCGCAAACGCTTGTTAGCATAGCAGGTTGCGTACACATTTTCTGATTTGCTATGCAATTTAAGATGTGTAACAATTTTTCCCCAAGTTGCACTATCAGTATGATCAAAGCAAGAGCTGGTGCAAAACAACTGCCTACACAAATAAAAATCCTAGCGCGAGCGCTGCATAGTGCTTAGTCAAGGTCGTGACCGTCGAATTACGCCAACGTTTCTAATTATTTGACGGAAGTTCTTAATCGTGACAGAATTTGGATGACAGGCCTGCTAAACGTTATTCTTCTTTTGATGGCACTGGTGCTAATGTTATTGATCTATTGTGCACTATATCAGATACCAAATATGGCAGTTTTCCCATGGCGACTATAGAAAATTGGTTAAAAGTACAAAGGGCGAGGAGTGCTATGTTACCATTCATTTTGCAGGATCCGTCCTTGACATGTCACATTAGCAGTATTTTTATGTTGTGTTTTAAGATTGGTATATTACATTAGATTTTACCATGGTAAAACCTTGCTGCTTTTTGTAGTATTACAAGCCATCTCGACCAATCTGCCAATTTACTTTGTTCTAAATTTTCAAAAATGTTACACATTTCCTATATACTTCAATGGTAGTCTCAAAACTAATAGTATGTGGAAATAATTAGACGGATAGGAAAAAGTTATTCTATTTTTTCACCGTCATTTAAATGTAGGGGTGCCTATGGAAAAGTGATAACTAGTTAAACATTAACCACCTTAATAGAAAGTATTTTTCCCCCCTTGGGTAGGTTCTGGTCCCATTATTGTGCTTTCTGTCATATAACTCTATGGGGGAGGGAATTCCCAGATCGTGCAATGTTTTGCTTCTTTGAACGCATAAACACGCTTCTAAGTTTAGCATCCTTGGGGAATTCCCCACGTCCCTTATTGTGCAATCTACACCAGTGCAATTAGCAAAAACAACTAGGGTACTCCCCTTTCTCTCCTTTTTTAGTAACAAATACTTCCCGTGAGAAATCTTTCTTCAAATAAAATTGAGGGGGGGGGGGGAGAAAATCAATATTTTTAAAAGTTTTACTCAGAAACATGGAGGCCAATACATACGCCACGAGGGCGCGTTTGACGCCACGCCCTTTACCTGGCCCTTTTGAGATATTTTTCTGTGTAGAATTGAAGATCCGCCGTATTAAAGTATATTCTGAAATTTTCAAGCACATAGCTCTTTTGTTGGTTCACAGTGCAATTTATATTAATTTGGAATTGTTGCTCTATGAAAACAGTAGGGTGAAAATGTTGTTGACCTACAAACAAACCTATGGCACAAAATTGCCTAATGAGGTATTCCAATTAACTGGATGCCACAGCGAAACCGTCATTGTAAAGAGGTCCAATTTCTGGAGTATGGTTCTATCGATTATTACCTTTAGGATAAGATTTTCAATGAGTGCCATAAGAAAGCGATGGCCCTTTTAATGGCAAAAAGCGCCCTCATAGGTGAATTTAACCATAAAAATGGTCCTTTTTTTACGAGACGCTGGTGCTTCTGACTACTGCGGAAACATTGACAACTGGATTTCTTGTGACCTTCAAATACATATGTTTATGATACCACCAAAAATGGCTAAAATGTCATATATAATTCCAGTAATTGACAGGAATTTATCGTTTTCAGACCCTCTTCAGGCCCCCCCCCTCCTCATTTTTTGACCGATTTTGAAAAGTTGGGAGCAAAAGCTCAGGGGATCAAGCGGCATCATTAAAAGGTTAGGAACAACAATCATCGGAAAATATCATCATTTTTCGCCCCTATGTATTAGGCCCACCTCTACTGACACACATCACACACACACACTCACTTACTCTCCAAGTTAGGATATTGGTATTTTATTGGATTTGTCTTTTAGGGAAACTGTCACTACTTAACTTGGCACACCTCTATCTCTCAGCATCTAAGCACTATTTGGATTGGATACTTCGCTTGGAAGGAGATCATGTAATGAGCAACATCCATCGAGATACTGTAACGGTAAGAATGGTGATATGGCTAAACAGAGATATAGACGCACTATTTTGATTGGTTACTAGAGGAAATATCTCATGTCGATCCTATAATGAGCCAGTCAGATCAAAAAGTGTATCATAGGGTCTGTGCCCAGGTGGTTAGCGACAAAATGATCAACTATGCCTTGAATAAGATCTTTTATCATACACTGACTGAAATCAAGAATCCCTAATCTTAAGGTAGGGTCCCACCGAGAGTCTAATGCATAATGCATGCAAGCGGTCACTGAGGCAAGGATTTATAATGTCCTGGCTCTGGTCTACCGCCCCCTGATGGCAGGTGAGTGGTATGGCTGTAGATTACACAAGGCATACGCAACTGGGTTCACCTGAGCAGCTCTCACAGTAGCAGTGCTTGGTACTTGGTGCACTAATTCCTGTGACAGCAGAAATCTGCTAACTGGTTACTGGTGCAGAAGTGAAGTCGGCACAGCCCGTCGTTTCAGATGATGAAAATAAGATGGGTGCTCCCAAAAAGAACAACAAAAAAGGGTGCACTATATACAAAACTATCAAGCGTTACAGGATTGTAGCCACCTGCCAGGGGAGATGAGTTCCCTGATGCTGGTATGGCAAAGCTCTGAAGGTTTAAATCTGTGGCTTCACATGTTCTAACAGCTTCTTGGGCAAAACGGTTCCAAATAGTAGAGCTCTTGGAGTTAGAAGGCAAAACTGTATGCAGTTAGTTGGTACGTTTAAGTTGGTGTTAGTGAATGTCAGTGGAGGATTCAATCGGAGCGAATGTGAGTTGGCTCTTTGGATTACAGGTTGGTAGCCAGAATGTGGGCCAATCCTAGTGCATCCTGTATATCATTGTAGCTTGCTGGATTAAACGATGTGTATGTAAAGGATCCCCATTTAACTCTTGAGATGACGTGGTTGTTGTTAACCTGAGCGTTTTGAATAATCTGTATTTGTTCTGGGCAGTTGATAGCAGTGATGGTATGAGGAGTTCCACACCTCACTGGCATATTCAAGTTTAGTGGACTTGGGGTTTGTCAGGCACGCAGATTTGGTAACTTACAAGTGGGGAGATGTGAAGGTAAGGTGTATGGGCCCATGCATGATTTTCAGCCGAGTTGGGCTCTCTTGTAGGTAATCCTGTTTTACATGTACTGGAACAGTACTGTAGGGCTTCTTGGTCCTGGTTGTGTTACGGTGAAATCACAACGTTCTGTTGGTGGTTCCGCTGAGGTTCTGGTGAAGGGTAACGGCTTCAACAGCTTTGGTTGTGGCCAGTCAAACACTCACACTCTCATGGAGCAGATTGTTTACCGGGAAATGAAGTCCAGACTTCCATGAAAGTTCCTGATCAGTGTGTGCGTTTAGCATAAGCTTCAGGCTCCTGCGGTTGGTTCCACGATGCATGGAGATTAGCTTTTCCATGGCTAACGCTGACCACTTAGGGTTTGCCCCAGGTGTGCCCGTTTTCATGACTGGGCTGGGTTGCCCACATTAGCACACAGAGCTGCTGAAAGCGGGGATTTTTTAAGGCGTTTTATAGATGTGGAACTGGCAAAGGTAAATGTGGCAGTTAGTTTGGCTTGGATGGGCACGTATTAGGGCCTGATGGTGATATGACCTCCCCTAAGGGTCACACTAGTGTTCTGCTCATATCATCCTGGTTTTTTTGTTTTGAAAATAAAACCGAGCAAAACATTGTTTTGAACTACATTGATATCCATCCTTACTATGCTCTTTGTAAATAACTGTGGCAAGTGCAGTAATCTCTAAGACAAATTGCAGAAACTTTTCTCAGATGACACATAACATTTTTTTAGTTTACTGTTCAAGATTTTGTGTTCAATGTTGGCCAACTTAAGTTGTGTGGAGTTTTGTTTCGGCTTCACTACTTCCGACAATGGCTATTACCTATGCATCGTGTAGCGGTATGATTAATGGCAGAATGGATGGGGTACCAAAAGGTAACGACCCGGGTATACTGAAGGAGGTAGGGCAAGCATTCTTGTCTGCACAAGAATCCCAAGTAGAATAATCGGAAACCAAAAAAATCTGTGGCTATTATGGCTGTTACCTTTGTGGTCAGTCGGATTGTTCTTCCTGTCTGGGTGCGTTCCACATGATGAGATGATTTCTTAACAGCCCAACTATCTCTATATGCACAAGAGAACGATTAGGTAGCATAAGCAGTTGAGTCCAGAAAAAGCGCAGTTGCATAGAGTTCCATTCCAGTAGTAATCCTTAGATTGAGTGCTAAAGATGACTTTTATTGTAATACCAGTAGTCGGCTTGTTAATTGTTTTTCGGTCGATCTCAGTGGGTATAACTTTAGTTAGAGTAGGGCAGCCATACACAACATGCGAGTTATCATAATTACACTTAAAATTTCTTCCGGATAGGACGTCGGTAAGAACACCTAAACAACACAGCAAACAGACATGCTAATATAAATTGCAAACGTTATTGATGACCAAACCAAATTTCTTGGTTGCCTCCGAAATTTAATGCTAAATAAACCTATCTACTGCTGCTTAATACCACAAGAAATTACCGAAGCTTCACTTGATAGTAGTGGACAAAGCTCCAGCCACTCTGCAGGGAAACACCAGATCTCCAGTTTTCGGCTGATGGTGACACCTCTCAAAGTATGACATCGGTGGGGTAGGTAATGGCAACCACAACCATGTAAATGCCCATCAAGGAGTCAGAAATCGCTAAATTGCTAAGTAGTAAATCCAGTGTACTGTAGATTACGAGTATTCTTGTCCTCACACCAGGACCAAAGAGGTTTCCCAATGCGGCATTCACACAAATGGACCCACATCATTGCTGCCAAAAACTTCTGTCGGACAAGAGCCTTTCGCATGTGAGATATGGTGACCCTCCACTTGCGCACTGAGGTTATGCTGCCTAACGGAGAAGAGGATGACTAAAACACTGGCATATCTCCTGCGAGCTCACCTACACTTTCTTACTCATAAGATGAGGTAACTAGATCTTTTTGACCCGTCAGTCATTTTTTCTCTCAGATTCCAGTAACTTTAGGTGACGGTAAATGGTTCCTATTATCTGGTATTTCTGTCACCCTCTTCCCGACAGGCAATAAAGCGTAGATTTTACTGGTTTCCGCAATTAGATTTCAAAATCCAGCTGTTTAAGTTGGTTGTTAGACAGCGTCCAATTCATGAAAATTCAGACATGAAATATACTAACTCCTAACCTGGCTACTGAATTAGAAAATAAAATTAATGATTCCAAATTGCTGAAGCCGTGAAACCATTCTTTCAGGGCAATTGGACTAGCTTATTATCCCATAAGGAAGGCCTCTTTCAAGTTACCAGTCCATAAAACACACTCAGCTTTAATAGCAACCAATTGATTTGCCATACTAGAAAAAATTCTGTTCAGAGCAGTTAATCCATCAAATAATCTATCTTTTTTTAAAGTGCTGAATCTTTTTATTTAGGCTAAGATATACAAGCATTTTTCCAAGAGGCTATTCAAAGATTGTTTAACCATTTAATGTATGTACGTTGGTTCCATTTAGAAAAAAGGTCATTCAGGTTCCCCAATCCTCGAATAATTCATCCGACAATGACGACAACTTATTGGACTGCAGCTTCAGTTTAACTAACTGCCTAAAATCGTGAATACACTATACTAGACTGACCAGTGATTATTAACCTAGCGAAAGAATCTCCAAATTGTTCAACCCCAACGTAGTTCCTTTGGTACTGCCTCCAAGCGTTCTGATCAAGAGAAAGGTTTACAAGTCTCCCAAATTGTTGAAAATAATACTACCATTTATCTGTAGATCGTTGTGTAGTTAGATTATCTTTAGCTCCTCAAATTATAACAGGGATGCCTAAATACTCCAACTGGTAATCGGCTTATTTTATTGTCCTTTGAGCTAAGGACAGTAAGCATGCCCAAACCTGCAATGCATCCTTCATGCAGTTCGTCCAAATTATTTCCCGACAGTCAACGTCCTTAAATTTGCCAATGCCCAAAACACATCCAACTGGAAGAGTGATTTACTGTGAAGTGAACTCAACGTATTGTTACCTAAAAAGAGATTTTTCAGCCTACCCAAATCCTCGAAAGTCCCAGCATATAATTTGTGACCAAGTTGGGTGTCAAAACAAGTTTAAATGTTCCAAAATTTTCCCAGACCATGGAATATGCATGTACAGTATATGTAGTCAGGCTATTCTCTAAATCAAGAACAAATACTCTCTTGAGTAGATCTTGGAATTCTGTCCCGTCATGCAAATTATTCAACTGGTGTATTTAAATTAGCTCCGTAAATTTCCCTAATCTTGTAATAGCCCGTGGGCAATGCGGCTAAGTTATTTTTGGACAGATTTAAGACGGTTAGCTCACAATGTCGTTGAACTAAATCAGCATGCTAGACTAGAAATTGATTACCCCAATTGGGTACAATTTACTTAGATTCCCCAAACTGTGGAAACAAGTGTACTGGCACATATTCAAGGAATTGTAAGAAGATGATAGAAGTTTAGCCTCCAAGCCTTGTTGAAAAGAGGACTCCCATGTAAATCTACCCCTTTATTTCTGTGCAGGTCACATGCAAGATTGTTCACAACCCCGAAACAAACCCAAAAAAGGTAGTTGAAAACTAATCTATGTTATGCAGACACAGAAGAGAGAAGGCAGTTGGTCTCTAAATCCTGAACAGCTTCTGCATCTAAAAGCGATCAGGTTGTATTGTCCAAGTATAGTTCAGCTAGAGCTCTTAGCCCAGAAAACAACCCTATTGGTTCCAAGAGATCAACTTTCTTGTAATCTAAACTGCATGATAGCTAAAACGCCCAATTAAACCTGAAGTTAAAATTGGAATTAATTGTTGACAAAATGGTTGTTCTATAAAGAATGCAATTTATTCAAATCTTTCAAAATCTGAACGTAACTGGCACTGCGGTTAACTTATTGTTTGAAATGTGATGTAGGTACGCCAACGCTCCAATCCAGAAACACATCAAACGTCCAGTGACACCAACTCATTGTGGATGCGACTCCAGGTGCTTCCAGGATTTCTAGTCACCACAACAACACCAACTGATACTGGTACTAAACAAGTGCTATTTAGATCAAAAATACAGGCTGCCTTAAATCACCAGAATTAATTTAGTACCACTTACGGTAACAAATGTTATTCGTTAAGATACTAGATAACCAAGATCTTTCTAGCGCCTTATTTAAAAAACCCATTCGGCCAACGCATGTCAATTTTGTGGTTGCTTAGATCAAGCAAATACAGCCTGACTAGATCTTGAAAAACACCAGCAGTCAACGTGACCAATTTGTTTTCAGAACAGGATCAGTTTCAACAGACTTCTAGACCTTCGAAAAGTCAAGCCAATCGGGCAGAATGTGCCATCATTACCATTGAGAGCAGCTCGGTTAGTCGGGGTTCCATATTTTAAAGATCCAGAGCATCCAGCTGTTACCAAGTTGTATCCTTCAGGTCCAGGCGAAAGTTTCCTTTTAAACTTCGTAAAAATAATCCACATCCAAAGTGACAACTGATTTCCTTAAGGACAGTATTTCTAGATTAAATAAACCACAAAAACATTACATCCCGCATGGTCAGTTATTATCCTGAGGATCCAGTTGCTCCAGGTTACCTTAAACCATCAAATACTCTAGCTTGTATCAAACTACAATTGATTACCATCCAGAACTGTTTATTTCAAAGAATTCAATCCTACATGATGCTTTCCTCCGTCTTATGAGTAATACTATCTGGCGGCCAAAATCAATAAAGTTATATCAGGAGGATAGAAGACCATTGATCTTGAGCTGTGGAGAAACCCATCCACTAAGCCCTTCCATAAGAACTCTCTGCTCCCAAGAGGTTGCATCACATCCTTTGCATAAAGCCATCCAACCATTCTCCGTACATACTGGTTAAGTCCAATTCGTCCAAGTGTGATTTTTCCTCGTATCCTTTTTACCTCAGGGCAATCTGTAACGACTCACCTTCTTATCAAATCGTAGTCATCGTCATCAGACATAGACTCACGGACACTTTTCCTATTGAGTCTAAAGTTGACAACTCGCTCACTGAAACACCAAGCAAGTGCCCTGGATGGTTAACCCTGCAACTTCTGGTGCAGGAATACCGCACTGCAGCCTCGCTGGCCTGTGATCACCAACTGCTTATTTGAACCGGCTTCCAATTTCCCCTGAGCGCATCAACATGATTTCTGGTGGTAGAAGAATTCCTCAGTGTCGTTGATTTGCTGTAGCTGATTGAGGATAGAAACATCTTGGTGATGCATTAATTGGACGGCTACACTGTGGTGTTGCGATGACTCCGGTAAAGGACCAAACCTTCACTTCCTTGCTTGGAGTTTAAATGCATGCACTTGTACTGTTATCAGCGACACCCCATAAGGGTTTCAAGAATAGGAGGTGCGCTACAGGCCATTCTGTCCGACTGATATGGTGTGAAAGGTTAATATCAGACTGATTACAGACAGTCCCAACAGCAGAAAATGTTGTATATAGAAAGCCCTTCTTAATGATAAATCTTGTGTGTTAGCGTAAGCCAATGACTCCGGACGTTCCTGGTTTTTCTTTAGCCTGGGACACGAATACTGTTATTTCGCGGCATTACCAATACCACAAACGATGCGATGTGGGCCGATTACGATGTTTTTAGCACTCCTGCGGTCAAAATTTCACATTTATAAAAAAATTAGAAACTGTCATTACTACCGTGTAAAAAAGGCACATTTTCCATAGCAACTCCATAACATACTACAGACCATGGCTTACTTTGGAGCCATTTGTGAAAATCTGCCAAAACTGCGTGCCCGATCTTAGACGACAAAAACTTCTGGCACCACCACTGCTTACTGATGTTATGGCTGTATAACGTTATTTTATAACCAAGTGTCGCCTGGCGAAATAAACGAGAAAGTGCACTTTTCCATGCTGTACGTTTTACGTGTGATTGGTTTTGGGCGGGTGGTAACATTTTTTCAAGCGTTCTCTCAACAGTGAGCTCGTTGAAGCTAGAGGGCCGTGTTTTCGCCCTCAGCATTATTATCCATCGTCTATGGTAATGACTGCTTTGATGGTTGATTGTCTAGTAGTTGTGATTTTCTAAAAGTTGGTGTGAACTTTTATCCTCGGTCGTTAACAAACTGTCTCCTCAAAAATGGTTGAATTTTCATATCAGTTGTTTAAAGCCTGTACATTCTCAAAGGATCGCAATCAATTCCAGCTCAGGTTCTATTATATGTTGCCATAACTCGCTTTAATTTAATGCTAAATGTGACGCTCGTACAAAAGATCTCATTTGTAAATTTCAGAGTTCCATTCTGGATGAAAAGTCAAAATTCAAAACGTAAAAAACGTTATGGTTTAAAAGATGATGAAAATTTACACTCGTGGCGAATTAGGCCAATGATTTTAGTTTAATGTGGAATTCTGGGAACAGATGAAAATGTCAGGATTGGTGCAGAAATGTGTGTAGAAGGAGCATACTGAACGTCCCCTAACAATCCTTCTTGTGCGTTTCAGAAAGAAGGGGCAAAGTTTGTACAGGGGTTAAATTCCAAAATATAGAATTGTCCTTAATGTGTTCCAACATTTGTCATGTCCCAAGGATCAAAAAAGGTATAGTTGTGCCCTATCTAAAACCTGTAGTTTAAGTACTACGATCCCTAAATCATTCAGGTCATCCTGGGCGGTACGATTTCAAAATGATCCAATTTCATTGAAAACAGATGTCACAGATTTCTGTTAGTTAGAGCATATTAAAACAGAAAATGTAGCATCAAGAAATCACCTACATGGCTTTCATATTGAATATAAAGAGCAGAAAGCAGTGGCCCCCATAGAGCCTGTACAACCCCACATCTCACGCGCCTGTAAGTTTGCAAAGTGATCGAGTATTCATTCTGTTTTAAATATTCATTGTGTTCTGTACAACTAGATGAGCATTTGACAATCTTTCAGAGAGTATCCGGACCCATTCTGGAAAATTTCCCCCCGAGACCTTGCGCCTTTTTATACCATATAGTTATTACACTACAAGCCATTAGATCGGGCAAACTATACATTTTTTAATCCTTGGGACTGACATAAATATGTTGGAACCATTTATTTAAGAACAATTGAATATTTCGTAATTTTACTCCTGGTACAAACTTTGCCCCTGATTTCTGAACAATGCACAAAAGAGGAGTTCTTTGGGTACTTTTTTTGAGTATATTGATTAAGACACATTTTCTGCACCAATTCTGACATTTTAGGCTTGTTCCCAGAAATTTCCACCTTTCCTTTTGTTTATTTTATTAATACTCTTGGCGACTAATTGTATATGCCGCGCGCTGAAAGTAGACAATCTATTTGGTGATATATCCTTCTACCTGCTGCCAATATGCCCATACTTTCCATAAACATAGTAACTATATGTAATGAAATAGTTTATTACCCCTGTACTTCATCTACACTGTCAATTTTAATAAACGCCTCTTTTGTTGTGAATGGTTCAACTTGCAGTTGTTAAAAGTGTACTCTTTGCAGGTACTTGTCAATTTTATAACGTTCTTTTGTCATGAATGGTTCGTTTTGTTACTTTTGTCGATATGCTTTAAAATATGACCAAAATTTTGCTGGTTGCTCGAGAGCAGACAACAATCAAATGATATTAAAAATCGTTCTCGTATTTTTGAATTGACCAGCATTGTCCTATTTCCCCACCTTATGGGTATTGAGTCCATCCCACAAGCACAGTTTGGTAGTTTAAGGTCATGTGATCCCACAAAAATTCTATTTTCTTAATACAAAACACACTTTAGCCCACAAGCATCGTACTTAAGGAATCTTATCATGGGGAAATGGTTTTGTGGGCCTTTAAATTCTGAACGCTTCTTTTTATCCGACGTATCGGACATGTGTTTAGTTACAGTACAGTATAGGCAATCTGCAGATGGCATTTTGGGGATTTAATTTAAAAAACCCTTGCTGAGTCAGAGGGGGTATGATGAGTGGCAACAGCTGGCCCATCCAAATGTGAAAAAAAGAGATCTGCCTACCTAATCTCACACATTGTTATATGCTACACACATTATGCACTTGGATTTGTTGAAACAAAAATATGAATTTGCATATGGCTACATTTAAATTCACAATTTGTGGACTCTGTCTGCATTTCATAGATGGAATCGGGGAATTGGCGAGTATTGAATACATAATAGCCGAAAATACACTACGGACTCGAACCTGGTCTCTCGCTAAACTAGGCATCGAGATTTACCACGACCACAGACCGTGTGTTTACGTGGATCAGAGAAACGACGAGCACTAACGTATTTATTTTAGAGACTCAAGTGGCCTCATTATATATATGTATGAGTAGAAGGAAAACATTATGCTTGCTTCTAGCAGGAATCATGACACTCGGGAGCTCAATTCTGTACACGATTTTGGATGGAAAGTACCGATATAAACTGAGAGAATTATTAGACCAATATTAGTATGGCTCTGGTTTTTTGATAGAATATACCAAAACGCTTATTGACACTTTGAGGAGTTCCACACAAAAACTGTTTGTGTCCAGTCAAGCTGATTATTTTGTGATGTGTTAATTAAGTTATTCGACCTAGCTTAAGCTACCATAGCTTAACAAAGTTTGGGGGATTCCTCCTTTGGGTGTGCTGGAAGGCTCAAAAACAGCCAAATGTTGACGGAATTTTGTCACCAACCAACAGTACCATTTTGTCCTGATTTGCCATTTTGCAAACAAAGAACAACATGTGATACTCATATTTCATCATAGCAATCTGTACCATGTATAGAACTTCCCAGAAATCTGGAACGCCCATAGTTTCCTTGTTTTTAAACGCGGTCATCTCAAATGAATTTTTGCGGAGTTACATTTTTTTTTTTTTTGTTGTTTTTCCGTCACACAATTTGCCTTCACACTAAATTCAGCTAAGCATTGCATTAAATTTTAGAGCACCGTATATTAATTACTTGACATGTATAAATAGTGTATATTTCAAACACTATTTGAAACCAAAGAATTCTGATATTCGCTTATTAAAAAGAATAATATGCACTTCCTACAAAGGTCATTTTCTTCCGTCAACACTTTTTGTAACGTCGCAATTCCATTTTTTTCCCCTTTACCTAGGCAACTACTCATTGACCATGTATGTTAATTGGTATATTTAAAATGGAAGGTCTCTAACACACTTCCGCAAAACCAGGCAACTCTTCCCCATCTTATGATTTTCAACTGTACGTGCCATTGCATTTTTCCGCAACACTTGGTAACGTCCGCAAACGCTAGTACGTCGCAAACCAGCATCAAGGTTATTTCTTAATAAGTGGAAGATCCAGAAGATGTTTGTATTTGTACATTTACATATGATAGAGTAATAAGAGGTCAACTTGCTTTACAACTTGATTTTACTTGTCTTTGTTACTATTTAAATGATTAGTTTAGCAAAATGGTGGTTTGCGACGTTCATTATGTCAATGTTGACGGAAAATAAGCTATTTGAAGCCGTTTCTTTCAATAGTTTTACACAGAATTGGCAAATGTTGTTTTATTATTTAATCATAACCTAGTTTTAATCATTTTGGCGAAATAACTGCATCTGTAATTGATTTATTTAAAAAAAATGCATTATATATTAGTTAAATGTAATTTAACAATCGTACTGATTTGTCAGTAACTTTTATCTGGTAGAGACTGTATTACAGTTAAAGAGAGTAGCAGGTTTCAGATGACCCTAATTCAATTGATTTAACTTCTTTTTTTTCATTTCTTTTATGCAAAGTACACTTATCACAGGCACTGATCACTGCTTTTGTTCGGACGTTACATTTTAATTTTGACGGTGGATCTGCATTGTATCAGTGCTTAGATTAAGACCTATATATTGGTTCTTCTAATTTGATTTGATCAAATTAAAAAGGTAAAAAAAAAGAAAGACAACAATAAAAAGACATTAAATACACAACACTAAAATTAGCAGATGTATGAATAATTGTTGCGGACGTACATTTTGTCACACTAATATTCCCATGCCTGTATGGATGTGTCTAATTGCTAAGCAAGGTGGATGAAAATACTTGTATTTTGATCATCAAACCCTCATGTTAAATTGAGGAGTTAAAATATGGCAAGCATAGCAATTATGTTAAAAAACATCAGTGAAATCCCTTATTTTTGGAGATTGTAAGCCCAACAAATCGCTAAATGTTCTTAATGATATTATTGTCTATTGTGTTTAAAAAATAAATTTTATGAAATATATTAACAGATTCCTATTGATTTCACCAATTTTAGTTTAAATAACCATTCGCTCCACCGATAATTGACTCACGCAAGGGGCTTGACTACCCCAATTTAACATCAATTGATTGCCTGTATGGTTAAATACCCAAAAAAATTGTTATTTAAACTTGATTTGAGCCTGTAAAAGTACCAATATTTAATTTTTGTTCAGATTTGATAGTTCAAACTAATAAGAAGTTTTTCGAACACAAAAGGAATATCGGCAAATGTATTTTGAATGGTCTCAGAAAAGTCACAATCAGTAGTGTAAGGCAACAATGGTACGGCCGCAAACAATGTAATAACAGAAATATTTTAGCTACTTGTGATTTGAAAGTTAGGTTTTTTAGTGTGTTTTATTTTATTGCTGTAGTTGTTACATGGTACTAATTTACATAAGTTCAAACTTTTAAAAAGTAAATGATTAAATTTTGCTCTTCTGAAGGAAATTTTTAGTAGTGTCAAAATACATATGAAAAATGAAATTAAACCTTTATCAATCAATATATTTATACATTGACATTGTAAATACCTTTTGGTAATTCCAATATTAGTTTGCATAAAGTCATTGCTAAAAACTTGACAGATCCCTGAAGAGAAGACAACTACAGAAGGCATTGTTTGACGATGTAACGTCCGCAACACACAAAGGATCATCTGAAAATTTCATCATTAGAGGCGTTTTTTAATTGTTTTGGTCCAGAGTAAGTACCCTCAGTTTGTGTTGTAATGCACACATAAAGGATAACAAGGATTAAGCCTCTAAAATTTTTAGACAAACTTTTGATGTCAAAACCGGTATATGAGGATTTTTTTTTTGCTTTTGTTTGCTCTAAATTTTTTTTCCTATAACCCGGGATGGTCAACAATTTGGCATCAAAAAGCTTGGTTGTTTGGATATTTCACCCTGTGTTACTTGGCTCATCAATATGCAAAGCAATAGGAGCTTGAATGCTGTCGCTATCATGAAAGTGTTTTAATTTAACCGAAAATTGAGGTTTTGCTGACATTTATATCTGTAACACATAACCAAAGTAAGATTAAGGCGGGATGGCCCGATTTATGGATATGAGTTTTCATCTTGATAGATTGGCCTTCACTCTAAAACCTCATCGGTAAAGTTTCGCGCAGATATATTTAAATCCGTTTTGATGCGAGAGCTAAAAACGTGATTTTGTATAGCCCCATAGAGTCTGTTAAATTAATGTGGTCGACCAAATGGGGCACATTTTCGCTCATAACTGCAAAACCACACATTCTTTGGCTCCCTAAGATTTTCACAGGGAAAATGAGAAAAATGTAGCTTTCTTCTGATACCACGTATGACCACTTCCGGTAAAGCTGCTTCTGGGGACGAGGCTATTAGCGATCGGGCCCATGGCCTTTAGCTCAACTCATTTATTTTCATAAAATATGGTTTGTCTAAGTTGAAAAACATTATACGAAAAATCGCTACATGCATTCTAATTTTCACGCCCTTGGTTGACACTTTTTGGTATATTTTAAAAAAACCATATACCATAGAGGAACTTGGAGAAATTGGCAAGCATTGAATTACGGCTGATTCAGAGATTTCAAAATATAATTTTTGTGTAATAATATAAAAGTAGTCATTAGAAACTAATAGTGGAGTGAGCTAGGGACCCAGTCAAACATCATCGTTTACACCCCTCACTATCAGAAAAGGTTTGACCCCTTTGGTAGTTCTTAGTAGGACCCTCTATATCAACGCTAGGTAGTAGTACTCTCAATTGTGGTGTTCCCTTTTTTCAATAGGGGCCAATTTCAAGTTACACAGGGGTCAAACTTTAAAATGCCGCAATCAACATGTTGAATGTTATGCCATATTGTCCGTCTAGTTCAAGGATTCCAAAAATGTATAGTTTGTACCAACTGTGACATGGTTTTGGAGTTAAGGGTAAATGGCTAAAATGGTAAAAAGTCAATTTGCTATGTTGTACATGGTCAAAATCCGGAAGTTGCTCCACTGTTGTTGAAAATGATAGAAGTTGTTCATCTATGCTTAATGAGTCAAAATAAGGATAGTTTGTACCATCTGCAATGCAATAGTTACCATGTTATGGACAAAATAGGTCATAGGTCAACCATACCCATTGGTGTTGACCTTCTTTGACCCTTATCTCCATAAGAAGCATTTAACATAATACAACTATACCTTTTTAGGAGTCCTCTTTTACCTCCCAAGGCAATATTATGCAAGTATTTAAAATATCATCAGAATTAACTTTTAAAATGTTGACCACCTGACGAAATTGAAAATTTGAACCTTTTTTCTCCATTTTAGCCATTTTAACCTTATACTCCAAAAACCAATGGTCGTAGTGGTACAAACTATAACATTTTTGAATCCTTATGATTAGATGGACAATTGGCCATACTTTCAACATGAATGGGGGCCTTTTAAAAGTTTGACCCGGTGTAACACTTAAATTGGCCCCATATTGAAAAAGTGATACCACAATATTGAGAGTACACCTACCTAGCATGATGTAGAGGGTCCATACTAACTACCAAAGGGTGTCCAAACCTTTTCTGTAGTGGGAGTAAACGAACTCCTTAAATAAGGCCCTCTGATATTCTGCTCCTTCTTTATAAAGATTAGTCACCTAAATGCTCAATTGCAAAGTGTGAGATGGGATCGGATTTTCCTTTTTCATGGCAGTAATTTATGTACAGTATTGCGTGCCATAGGAATACTGTGTAATAACAAAATTCCGGATCCGACTTTTTACTAACAAGTTTTGATTTTCTATATGAAGGACTTCAATTTGAGCTTAGCTATTTCAATCAGGGTTTAGTATATGGCAAACATTATGTATATATGCAAAAAAAACACATTTGTTTTGAAAATGAGGGCGCCCTCCTCGGGAAATTCCTTGAGTCAGCTTTTAAATAAAGACGACAATACACGGTCTCGAAACCGGTCCTCTGGCTAAACAAGTATGAGATTTACACTGGACCACAGAGAACTGTGTTTACGTGGACCAGAGAAAGGACCGCTAATGTATATGACTCTTTATTTTAGAGTCTCGAGCGCGTGATTATATGTATTTAGAAGATCCTAGATGATTTTAGGCAGAATCTATGGACGATGCGAAACTCAATTCATGTATGCGAGGACCAAGTAAACGATACAACCAGAGATTCTTAGGACAAAATTAAATAGGACTCCGAGAACGGGCGCTATACATTAGCACAGACACACGATTCATGCCGACGTAAGGTCTTTCCAATTTCATCATCATCATCGGACCAATCTAATTACATTTTGGATTTAATGAAATAAACATCTCATCGAGTCATTTTCTTTCTTGGGATTCAACTTTTTACCAGAGTGGTTCATCACAATCACAACATGCATCCACTGCGTCCGCGTATTTTTTTTATCCCGCGAGGGCGGCTTTAGCCGCCCGAGCGGGATAAAAATACGCGGACGCATTGGATGCAGAGTTGTTGATTTGTGATGAACCACTCTGTAACATGTTTGAATCCCTTTCAACAACGAAAATCCTTATGAAAACTTATTAATATCGTGTGGAGGAACATGAGTATTCTCACTAATTATAACACTAAAATGTTCCCAGTTCGACAAATCTTTCCTATATAATATTTAGCAAAATGTAAAGGGAAACGATAGTTTTGGCTTGTTTGTTGCTTTGCAGTTTGCACCTGGTGTCCTTGCGCGTACTCCGAGTTCTAAACGTGACGAACAGCGCGTCGACTTAAGCGTACCGCGTAAACGCACTTCCGTGAACACTGCGCCGGGCGTGACGCGCTAATTTGCATATCAACTGTGGGTTGATAACGAATCAACAACGGTACTCTCCTGTACAAGGAGATACGGTGAGTTGTTGAATTTCTGATCAACAACAATGGTATACATATTGAAAAGCAACACACAGTACTTTGTTCACAATCGATTAGGCAAGACCCTAACACTGAAGTGACTGAGTAGTGTAGGCATAAGTGAAAGCAACACTAATGCACTAACAGATGTAGTGCGTAGTGTACGCATGGCACACACTCGTATCAAGAGGCGTGTGGGTAAAATGCAGATAAACAACAAAGTAGCTGGCAGGACCACTTTGCAATCCCTGCCCAGGCGTGGATGTCCAGGATTTTTTCCAGGGTGTTCACGCTTAGGCATGTTGTGTATGTGTATTGTTCTAGTATGCGATGCATGTTTCTTTGAAGGATAAACAACAGCTAAATATTTTTTGCCTAGTTTCCTTTCAAAATTTGTGCTTACGACTGAAATAGATTTTTAACTGGTTGCACCTAAAAATGGTTCAAAACCAACAATCGTTTTCAAATATTAGGAAATGACTGAATGAGATGTGCATTTTGATTTGGCTACATATTGTTTCATGCCACAGAATTACTTCAATGTAAGGAATCCAGCTAGAGCTGCTAAAATATTAATATAAGGCGACGAAAAAAAAACCTGTTTTACGGGCGAGCGGACCTTTCGAGCAGGGTCGGTCGGTCGGGCGAATTTTTTCTTTTTTTGTTTTTTTTTTCTTTTCTGGAGCTCAAAATTGGCCTAATATAGCCCCAAAATATGAAAAATCAAGAGAAAAAATGAAAAATGTTTACACACAAATTTTCTTTAAAAATTGCCCAAATTGATAAATTTGGGCTTAAAACAGGCTGATTTTACATGACCTTTTTGAAAAACTAAAAAAAAAATTCTGCAAAACTGAAAAATCAGGGTCGGTCAGGCCCATAAAACAGGGTTTTTTATTTTCGCGCTCACTATATTCAAAGAATATATAAGCCGTGGGCCATTGCATAAAAAACTTTTTTAGTGACACACACATACATACACACACACATACACATGCACAACGGATTGCAAAGTGGTCCTGCCAGCTACGCTGGCAGCCCACAAAAACATTCAAGGATGCATTGTGAGTGAAAAGACAACTTGACAAATCCAAAAAATTATCTTGAATGCACCTGACATCCAATTACTTTTGCTCAGTGGCCAAACATGTAAGTTTCTCTAACTATTTCATCAAAGAACAAAAGTACTTGAA
>JAMKCH010045625.1:0-11353 GCA_023653785.1 Ophioderma brevispina | reverse complement strand
TATATCAGCAATGGTTGCGGTTCTGGAAATGATTGCCAGATTTGTTTAAAATGAAACAAGCATCCAGAGTATTGGAAAACCATAAACATTTCTGTTGAAAGGGATTGATACACTTTTCAGGAGAAAGTCCATTAATTATGTCTTCATGATAAGGTTGACCATTTTTTTAAGGGGAAACATTTTACCATTTACCTTGGGTTTAGTTTGAAAATTTGAAAATAGAATTTGTTTATTTGAGTTTTTATTGAAAATTTAGGTTAAAAATGGGTTATTTTATCCCCACAAGTCAATTTTCTTCAAAATTAACATTGCTGAATCTTGCAGTCAGCCTGACCTGTTAAGGTCCATTCAGGGAATACACTGCCACTGGAGTGCAGTGCTGTACATTGCTGGATGCAGGTCTATGCCCAATACTGCAATGCAGTACTGCAATAAAGTGATATTCGTTTAATTGCAATGCAGTGGGTGCACAAAGTTGCAGTGAAAGTGATCGATGTATCGGCAGCAGCACTGCACTGCATGCAGTAGAAGTATGAACGGACCTTTATAAAACTAGTCTTTACGGTAAGTACACCAAGTTGAAAAAGTCTAGACCCCCCTTGCAATGATGACGATGATGATGACAATGAAGACGATGATGATAATGTATTGCGGTAGTCAGGCTGAAGGTATAGTCATGGTTTAAGGTTTGCCTAAAGCTGCACCAAGTTAAAAAAGTCTAGTCACACTGCATGATGATGGTGATGGTGGTGGTGGTGGTGGTGATGATTGAGGGTGTGAGATGGTGACATTGGTGGTGGTGATGCTGTCATCATGGAATGATATGCTGTAATCATGGTAATGTATGATCGGTCTCATGGTGATGATGGTGATGATAATAAGACGACGGTGGACGATGATCTTTTATATACACCTGTCAGTGGTATGGCGCCATGCGGAACCCAGGGAATGGTGCGTCATTTGTCCAACGTGAGGCGGATTTACCATACATTGACGCACCCCTGTGCGCAAATATGACCACCTTTGCTACAATGACGGTACTTCAAATACTTTTTGTGACCGACCATTTCTGATAATGACGAAACCATTTAATGCCCGAAGACGCACGTCGTCATGACGAACTGCAGAACTGAGTGAAATTGCCGAATGATCCGGCGGCGCCGGTAAGCATATGGGCACGCGGCACTTTTGATTCGTACAATCACGGCTAAAAATATCGCAATATCGCGATATTACGATATCATTTTGGCTTAATAACTTCCATGAGTCGACCTCAGTATGAGTTTATAAAGCATTCCAACACTGACTCTAAACCCTTCTGACTTAACCTCAACAAACTTGCCGTTACTCGGCAGAAAGTAGATCATATTTTCCAAAATACCTCGTAAGTTGACGAAATTCTGAGCATATCACTTAATATCAATGGCGATACTCCTTCACTCGTGTCTCTGTAATCAATGAAATCTGGTCCAAAGGGGACGGGTCGTGATTCAATTACGTCAGTGGGGTGTTTAAAAGAGTTCGTCCGACGTCAGACGAACAAATTTACTATATTCAAGACTTGACGGTAGAAAAAATCCAAATCGCCATATTTAACAAATTGGAAAAACTGTTTAAAAAAAAACAAAAAACATAATGCCGCGATTGGGTACCGTTTTTTTAGGTTTGAAGTCATGAGAATGTCAATTGGGGGGGGGGCGGGGGGGGGTTTTTTTCCCCCGAGTGTTGTGTGTTTGTAAATGTGATCACAGAAGATTAACAGTTTGTCATGAAATGAGTGGATAAAAACGATGATGATAATGAGACAAAAGTTTCTTGCCTGTTTCTCTGCCCACATGTACGTTAATACTAATGTCATTTCATCTCGTCTTGGTCGTCGTCACATTTCATTGTCGTTAACTTTAGTGGTGTTGTTAACTTGTTAAAAAAAACGACCTCGTGTACTGCTGCTCACGTATCTCCTTCACACTTGTCAATCGAGCAGACTGTAATGACGTGGAAGTAAAAAATTGCTCACACGCAAATGATCTTTTGGGTATCACGCATCTCCTAAATGCCGTTGCCCCTACCGGTAACCAGGTCCGACAGCTGTTGGGGATTTCCCAAAAATAGCACGAGAACGGCGATTGTAACGCGGTATTTTTAAATCAATCCTAGCCATCCACAAACCATACATATTGATAGGGTTAATGAGACATTTAATCATTTACTCAGGGTGTTATTTTTTTGAAATAGTGAAGGATTTGATTAAAAATAATCCAATTGCAAAGAGCAAAGCAGTAAACAATCCATATAGAGTTTCCCGGCAGTATGGTAACGTATAATAACCTAATGGTATAAGGGGTAATTACGCACGCGCGGAATTGTCATTACTTGAAAGTATGAATGAACTAATGGAATATTCAAACAGTAGCATGATCTCCTTGACGTCATTATTTTAAAAATACATAACATCGGCAAGGGCAAGCGAATCGCTACGACGCAATAGCGAGTTTTAATGGATTTTTTTAGACAAGTAGTGGAAACTAGTTATACCACAAGATGGATATTATCAAGATTATTACATTTATAATCGAACACACAATGAAAGTTCGTCATCACAATATTTCTGTTCACATTTTACCTTCAATTAAGCTCAACTTACAGCTCCCCCCTCCAACTCCTCCTTGTTCTTCCGCCCAGGCGGCCGAGTTACCCATTTTTTTTTTCATGGAAATTCCTTCATGACGGCCCCTGGGTACGGGCTGCACCTAGATTATGCGCACTTGGACCGGCAGGGCCAGTGATGCAATTCGGTCAGCGTGTCACACAGAACATGTACATGTAAATGTATACTGTACAGTGTTAGGAGCGGACTATCTTGGTACGATGTTCATTATGCTGTGGGCCTAACATCGTGGTTAATAATTGGCTGGTACATTTGGAGAAAATGGATGGATCATTAGTCTTTTTTGTTTTTTTTTGCCTCCAATGAAAGATGATGGAACATGGGCCATAAAAGGTGAAAATGAGTTTACGATTACACTGTAGTATTACACACAGGTAATAAATGCGAATCTATGATAGGACTTTTACGTGTAGTCTGATCAGAAATCTTGGAATGAATTTGATATTTTATAGCCCCAGCCAAAGATATTACTCAGAATTATCGTCAGCATATCGTCGGACCCTGACAAATTCACTTTTCACGATTATGCAAAAAATTATCGCAATATTATCGCCATCGCGATTATCGCACACCTTGATTTTGTTTTCCTGTTCGTATTGAAGGAAGACGGGGGGCATTACCGAAACCACAGGTAAAAATGACGGACATTACGCCACCCTATTTCTCAATGTTGGGACGGACCAAAGGCTTCAATGACGGTCCCCTGCGTCAAGAATGTGGCGGTAAATGACCGCCCCCATGACGCACCTTTCCCGGGTGGTCGCATAAGTTGGCGCCATACAACTGACAGGTGTATTAACCCACGTCAGCCTTAACTTTATAACCAGTGTTTAAGGTTTGCCTAAAGCTGGCCCCCCCACGCAGTTGAAAATGTCTAGAGTCCGCAACTGATGCATGATGATTGATGAACATTGAAGACGATTATCTTCTTTTGCTAATTATTGAGGGGCATTTCGTGATCCACAACCTTGTCCCAGCCCCTTTAGCTTTCCATGTTAACATGATCTTATGTGCTCAATTTGTTGTGTCTGTAAGAAATTGGCAATATTGGTTTTTTTCCTGTCCATGAACAGAACCGAATTACAATAAAGTATACAAATATTGACTGCTATGAGGGCACGGTTAAAATTATTGGCCCTCGGTGATGTCAAACCATGACTATGCCCGAAGCGAAGCTGAGGGCATAGTCAAGGTTTTGACATCACCGAGGGCCGATAATTTTAACTGTGCCCCAATATTAAGCAGTCAATATTTGTTTTAAATACCGAATATATAGAATTCTTCTCTCATCTGATTGGTTAAAAGGTTTCTTGAACTGACAATGCCTACAAAAACACAAGCTATTTACCAGGCATGCCATAGCCTGGATTTAGAATGAACCATAACTAAAATTTATATTTACTTACCCCAATCAAGATTTATTCCCTCTTCCAATATTGCTCCATCCAAATCATTTCCACAAAATTTTCATTGGCTTATTAAGTCACTTGTAGAAAGTATATCCCTACGGTATAAACGTTTAAAAATCCAACACGGATACAGTTAAATCCATCATCCAACACGTAACGGAAAAATTGAATCCAGCACAGAATTAAAATAGTTAACAACGAGTAACACATTTTCCGATGGTTGATTTTATGTTTTTTAAGTATTTCCTGGTAAATATTTACCACGCAGTTGTGAAAATTGAAACTGTGGGTTTTCTCCTGGCTGCTGGTGTTGCTGGTAAGATTGACGGGCATGGTCATTGTGCCCCTGGTGAATTACAATGTCACGCACAATTCCCTCAGCAAGATCGGTCTACAAATTCCCACATGCCACTGAGGAGTTGAAGGGATGTTCTGCCAGCGCAGGTGGGGGGGCCAATTTGCAATTGCTGGTTTGGATTTTTGTTGAACTTATGCAATGGGGCCATCTTTCTTTCGTCTTGTCTGTGTTTTCTTGCATAGGCTTCAACTGGATCAGAATTATGACCAGACCTGACATTATGTCCCTGTCTTTGAAGCCGCATCTCTCAGAAATGTATGCTCGTTGCCCGTAGACAGTTGGTTTGTATAAGCGGGTTCCAGCCTTCAGGGAAATGTCCTTCATCTTATCACCCAGCTTATTTTTCCGCAAGTGGAGAGTTACAATACCATGGACCTGATTTGATTTTGACCTGGGTTTCTGCAGAACCATTCCGCAACTCTGGGTTAAGCTTCTCCACATATGACAAATAGAGCACTGGACACGTCGATCATCATTTGTTTCAATCATCCCACCAATCACACCGTGGCTCTTTTCAGAGCATCCCCTCACGGTTATTTATTTTTAGTGAGAGTATCTTTCAATGTTATGGTATCGCTTTCCAGTTGACTCATTGCATCATCCAAAAAAAACTATCACGTTTCATTTCTCGCAGATTCTCTCTTCTTCTGTTGCAAAAGTACACATAAATCCAAAAAATTACACACATTGTTGGAGGCCCAGTGGATCAGTAACATAGTAACACCAGAGAATCTTGAATAATGCTCATATCTTCTATGTTATTGCAATTTGTGTTTACGAATCCCTCCCCGTATGCTTCAGTGTCGCTGGAAGCTCTTGAAGACTCTTGATGAATTAGCAAAATCCGCATTGGCTATGATGTCAAGATTTACCATTGATGAAATGACGATGGAGTCCCAAAAGGATAGAAAGAATGGTCTTCTTGCAGTACAGTTCACCATTTTTTGGCGTGCTCCAACAATAGAATTTTCCCAAGAATGTCGTCCAGATCAGAATTCGGCAGTTCTTCAGCCGCTTGCAAATCCTTGTCAATTAGCTGCAGGTATTGCGAAGATTTTCACGCCTACTTGATCTGTGACTTTGTACTTTTGCTATCAGTGGCATCCAAGGATTTTCTCTCAATCCATCGTCCTTCAACGAGATGAAAATCTTGGCTATCGTTGAGTATTTTCAGCCATATATGCGATAAATTATCCACAAGTTGACATGTAAACAAACAACGGACAAATACTACGATGAAGCAAGTTCAAGGTCGTGTCGTCTGCGCGAGGCAATCCACAGTGACCTGTCTCTGATTACAACACTTTGTATGGAAACGCTTATCCTACAGGGGACGCGCGCACAAGGGCGATCTATGAAAACCCGGCGGTGAGACTGTCCTATCATTTTCCGGGCACAGTCGATTGTCATGCCCCGGGCACAGTTAATTATGATGTCATCTTGATAGATAAAGGGGCACAGTTAGTTTACATGACTATACTTTTAACCAATCAGATGAGGGAATCGATATATGAGGTATATAATGGCCTATATGGACCAGGGGAAAAAAAGCAATTGCTCATAACACCAAACTCAAGATCGGAATCGCAACTCAAATTTTGTGAATTTTGTCAGGATATCTGTGCAAGAAATAAAACAGAAGGTGCTAGAAGCACGAAATGCACCTTTAACATAAACAACTAAGTAGGCAACTAATGAAAGAACGTATCCCTTTTAATTTAATGTGTCAGGCAACAGGAAAAAATAGTCTAGGCACTATCAACATTTAAAATTTTTGTTCATGTTGATATTCTACATGTATATGGCCCAAAGGTTTATTTTTTTTAAGTTAAACCAAAAAAACTTCTAGTGGTTTCAAAGTGCTAGCTAGATGAGTACAATGTTAATTAGTTACCTGGGAAATTTGTAAATTTGAGTTTGTAAAAGACCATAGGGTACTAAGTGTGTCAATAATCTTTGGAAGGCAACACTATTAGAAATGGCTTCCAAAGGCATTTGCTAAAAAGCCTCTTTACATAAATTTTTCCCTTTTGTGTACCCCCCCCCCCGATAACCATTATATACCGTATGCATTTTTTGGTCCACATAAATTTTCTTCAATTCAGTCAGTTTTACTGTGGGCATGCTGCTTTTATCCTTGAGGGATGCTGCATTGCAATATGTGATGCAATGGTTGGAGATAGAGGGTGGTATCCTGTAGTGTGTCAGTGGATGCGGGAGCTAGATTGTGGTCTTTCCAGGGCGTACGCAGGATTTATTTTGGGAGGTGCGGGACCATCGAAAAAGTGGCCTTTTTTATTAAAGTGGGACAAAACCCCCCTAATCGTTCTTTTTGGACTTTTTGAATGTTTCATCATCCAAAAAAAGTGGACGTTCTTGTCCAATTTTATCTTAAATTTTGGGCCTTTTTTATCCGAAAATTCAGCAAAAAGTGGACACTTTTGCCCCTTTTGTGGAATATTTGGGTGTGCGATATCCCCCCCCCCCACACACCACACCCACCCCGCATAGGGACTGGGTTTCTCTAAAAGTCAGAAATTATGAATACTACATCTCAGTAAGGTTTCCCCAATGATCTTTGCATTTTTAGCACAAATAGAAAAAAAATTATTGGATTAAAACTTACTTGTTGAAACGATTCTGATCTTGCAGGCCAAATAGCTGTTCCATAGTATGCTTAACCAATGTAGTTTCTTAATTGCTGCCAGATCATTTGGTGCAAAGTACTGGAGAGACACTAGTTAGACCTTTAGTGGACAATAGGATTAAAAACCCAATCCGTATTAGTAAACTTCACATACCACATATTAAGGTTAACTTTGATACGGCCCAATATGTTAATACACTATGAAAAAAAAATATAACAGGGAAAGGCGTCATGCCATGAAATGTGGTCACTATAATTACCTGGTCAGTACATGCAACTTGTGCAATACACTCATTTTTCAACAATTAGTTCCAATGCTCTGTTGTATGCCCTATAACTTATTGACATGCAGTCACCATGTTTTAGCAATGAGTGAACATAACACAAAACTTACCAAATTTTCCGGACTGTGATTAATTTTCTTTGCCATGTCATGATGGCAACCACTCTACCCTTGTAATTAGATTTGCTTTTAAAGGGATGCGGCGCAGTTTCAGCGAAATACAAAATTCCTACCCCACTTGGAGGGGGGGGGTAGGACACGATCTGCTCGATCTTGGGCATTGGGATTTCATGCCTAAGAAAAAATGATGCTCTGGGACAAGTCTGTTTTGTTGACTTACTGTTCAGTGGACAATCTTGAGAACCACTCACCAAAATGAATAAAAAGTTCAGGTAAGATGCTCTATTACCCATTATGATAAAATAAAACTCCACAGAATCAAATTTAAAAAAAAAAGTCGGAAAAATATCCTTCATTTTGGGTAAAGTTTTTTATGAGTTCCCCTGTATTGTATCCACTCTTTCAAATTTTATTATTTTGTTGTCATTAAAGTAGGTTATGGCTAGTTGTTCTCTGGGAGAGTACCTTTATAAGATTGAACTAAACAATGTCAAACTGCCCAAACCAAAACTTTCATTTTAGGTTATCACAATTAGACAAGAAAATTGTAACAGAACTGTCAAACAGAAAACTATATTTTTAACCGTGAGCAATTTTTTTTGTTGTTTGTCTATTTGTGTACAGCCAGCACCTTGCTATTTTTTTAACCTCATGGTGGCTCTCGTATAATTCCTTAAATCATCCAAACCCGTTGAGATCTAGCATGGTATTGCCCAAACTCAGTGATTCAATTCCGCTGCCAAAAAGATCTCTTTTCTCTTTACCAATTAAAAAAAGCCGATGACACACAAGCTCGGGCATGGGGATCTAGAGACAAGAACACACATGCAACTTTGGTGTTATCAATAGCATAATCCTACACGGTATAATTAGAATCATCTGAACCTTCTATTTTTACCATAAACAAAAAAGCGAATGTGAAATGTACAGTAATGAGACACGCAGGGGCAACGTCCTTACATTCATGAGCCCAATATAAATACAGCATACATACATCTCCACCCACCCTTTGCTATATGCCCCCCTCAGGCTAACTTTTAACTCAGCACTACCTTCCAGTGAAATATTCCTGTAAAATTAGAGGATCATGTCACAGATCATATATGATAAAGATGTGATTAGTCGTTGCTGAATTGCTCAACTTTCCGATCGTTTGACATCAAATGACCCGCCTGGTAGCTCTGAGGGACATACAGCGAGGCAGGATCGGGTGCATGCCAGGTGCTTGGAACATTTGCTGCAAATTTATTCGGGTCTTTGAAGGAGCATTTAGAACTGTGGTTCACTGACCCGTGTAAACTTTGTATACACTGTATATTTTATTTTGCTAAAATTGGACAAAAGTAGAGTTCTACATTTCTGATTTTAAGTGCAACTCTTCAACATGCAATACCTTCTCCTTGGATGTTTGAAAAAGTTAATAAAATCTATAAATGTGCATTTTGAATATGATGTGTTTATAAAAATAACATTTTAGAAAACAGGACAGAAACATCTTTTAATTCCTAAACACATTTGTACAGTGTAGGAAACAGGACCAGTCACTGGGAGTTTTAAATATGCCTTGCAAGCAATGGATTAATCCCTGAAGACTATCACCTTTCTTATAGTATCTCTGATCGGCTCATTGCATAATATAACATGATGTACCACTCTGAGTAGCCAATCAAAATAGACCACCTGTGCATGTTTTAGCATGGTTGTGATTGGCTAAATAGTTCTATGAAATAAGGCCCTGGTTCATATCTGAGATTTATTCAGGTACTCAATTCTGGATTTAATTTGTACATCACATGTAGAACGAAATAAGAATTCTGTTGTCTTCATGGTCAATTAAAAACTTGACAATGAAACCACAAAGGGGCTTGTCCTTTGGAGGGGATGTTAGGCTGTCGGTCCCATTTGCAGAGAGTCATACCTGCATAAGTTTGTCACAGTCAGTTTTTTTGAAGAATAGGGTTCTCTCCTAAAACCCCCAATTGCTCTTACCTATCCTGGTTGTTCAGTTGTCTTTTCCCACCCCCTTTCCCACTGGGTATCATGGGGCTTTGCACTGAATGATTAACCCAGGTTAGTAACCAAACAAGCAAACTTCCTTGTTTCCTAAACATAATTTACATGGTCGAGGAAAGAACCATATCACACACATTTATCACTATAGAGTGTACACCCAGTGGATTTGTCGGAGGTTATTCACTGCCTCTGCCTATCAATATGTATCAACACCACTCCTTGGTGGTAATGCCAGCCAGTGTTGTATGGGGAACATGGAACATTATGCCTTTAGTATTATTTTCAACCTTATAAGCTTGAAATTATTGAGAAAAATGCCTGCCTTAATATCAAAATGCCTTGCTCGCAGGCAAAATCTGATTTCTGAATGGATGGAAGTATTAAAAAGCTCTTTTGGTGATGAAAAAGCTAACCAGGTTATTGAGAACTGTACTGGAATATAAGTACCCATTTGAAATGACTTAATGCTCTCTAAGTGATTTGCTAAATCAGAAACTCTTAAAACCATAAAAAATCAGGGCCATTCAGGGCTTTTATAATATTCTTTGGTATAAAACTGTTAATAACACTCAAGGCAAGTCCCAATCTATCCAGCTATTTTAAGAAATTTTGTATTTTGCAGGAAATTGCTGAGTTCCTTTAAATTCTCTCTGTCACTCTCCCTTTCTCTAAAGCCCATTGTTACACTTCCGAGGACTTTTTTATACTTCCAAGGACCATTATTTGAAAGAATTTTTGTGTGAGGTTCTCGGAAGTATATGTCATACAAGTACACCCCCACACAATCACAGTCACACACACACGCACGCACGCACATGCACACTCACACACATAAACACACGCACACACCACACACACACACACACACACACACTCCTCTGTTCTTTCTCTTCGTTTTCCAATTCTATCATTTTTATCCAAATAACCAAACAATTCAGTAATTGCCATGAGCCATGTATCAAAATATAACAACTTCATGTGGGAAAATAAATACACTTATTTCAATAATTATTGATTCCAACAATTCACCAAACTGAAATACATAGCGCATTCCTCATGGCATTTAACTAGTAATAACTTGTTCATTCCCTCCAGTCCACGCAGGTGGGGTTAATGTTCCGTGCAACGCCTGCTG
The DNA here is from genome assembly GCA_023653785.1 of Ophioderma brevispina. NCBI lineage: Eukaryota > Metazoa > Echinodermata > Ophiuroidea > Amphilepidida > Ophiodermatidae > Ophioderma > Ophioderma brevispina. The sequence continues at coordinate 720 of JAMKCH010045625.1, read as the reverse complement.
AAGAAAAATCGAGAAGAAACTCAATTGGCTCACGATGACGTCAAATAAAAATAGATCAAGGGGGAAAATGTTATTGTGTTGTTGGTGGAAGGATATGTGCTGGGAGTTCCACACCACTGGGATAATGAATATGTAATTGATCTAATACTAACGTGTATGAATTATGCTTAAAATTGTTGTTATTACTAATTGATGCCTACCTATGATTATCTCTTTAATTATGCATTTTTGTAATTAATTTTCCCCAAAAGTCCCATTTATTACAGCTTTTGTTAAAATTTGTTAAGGTCTTCTTCTTATCGTGTCCAAACACTGTGGTTCTCAAATATGATCCAGCCAGAGATGGGTACAACGTCTGGCTGCTTCACTGAATTCCGCAAGGTCCTTGTTTGTGCATTGTTGCTCCAGCAGTGGGCAGACCAAGAGGTGTTCCATTGTCTGTGGTGCTGTTCCACAACCACAGGTAGTATCCTGGACTGCTTCCAGATAGCCCCACTTCTGCAAGGAAACCTTAGATCGGCCAGTTATGGTTCTCAATCTATTGAGGCATCACCATTCAGCCCATGAGGAGTCAGCTCCAGGTGGGAGATGCTCACCAGGTTCAATACCGATAGATGTTACTTGGTTGATGGCAAGTCTTTCTTTCCACAAGGCGACTCTCTTTACCTCCTTAGAGACTGTTTCAAGAGGTTGGACTTTGCTTAAGAAACTCTCTCTAGA
>JAMKCH010045624.1:0-12161 GCA_023653785.1 Ophioderma brevispina | reverse complement strand
AATCCACGAGACTTTTTGGGCGATTATTTGCAGTATACGTGCCCGTAGGGACACCCACCAAGTACTGGGTACAAAAGTGTGTGGCAGTTTGTCCGTTTTTTCAAAGTTTTGGAGAAAGTTTCTCATTTGAGAAGTAAAATGCCACTTGCTACAGAATTTGGGTCATAGATGCCCCTTGGGAACCCTCATGTGATGAGGTCAAGGGTCACATCAAGATTGAAGTTCATATGAGGTCAAGTTACACAAGGGCTGAAAACATTGGCATAATTTGAAAAGTTAAGGGCCAATTGCAACCAAGCTTGGGTCAAATATGGAAAATGGGAACCTTCATATGGTAAATATGGTCAAGGTCACTTACAAAAGGTCATCTGAGCTCAAGTTATAAAATCTACACCCTCTTCGTAATTGGCACATCCTGGCTTGATGTGGGCGACTATCAAGTTTCGAGATGGTCACGTCGGGCCCAACTCTTCCCAGCGTAATGCCACTTTGATTATATTGTGAAATAGATGAAAGAGAGGGATGTCCTTGAAGCAAGCCAAGGATGTGATCATCCCGAAACCCAATAACGCCCACATCGGGCCAGGTTATGGCAATTATTGATAGGGTGTATACAGAATTTACCAAGTTGACTTTCTTGCCAGAGTGTGTTCTGGAAGAGAACTTGTCATCAGTATTCTGTGTGTGTGTGTGCACATGTGAAGAGGATAGATCCAATCCTATAGTAGATTCAACCCATCGTGTCACCTCTAATACTTTTCCGAAGTTATGGGCATTGCACGAGGGGCATGTGCAGTGGGTGGAAATTAAAATTCCATGCTTTATCTATTGAAACATGTAGTGCGATAGTAGAGAAAGATCAATTATATGCTTAATGAAAGCATTCAAGTCAACGTAAGCGCATTTATAGCTACATAACTCTCAAAACATTATAATCGTTGCTTTAGTGGCATTCAATGTAAGGCCTAACAGGCGAGTTGAATGTTAATGACTTTTGAGCGCCTGTGTTTTGAGTACGAAGGAACACAAAAGTATTTGCACTGTCACAAAAATGATGTTAACATGAAAGGCCAGATTATCTAAGTTTGTTCATAAAAGAGGTGAATCGGGCCACATAGTTTCTTTTTCTGCCTCCTCTCCCAACTAATCGACGCTGTCCAAAACTTTTCCTCTGGTGACAAGATGGGTTGAATCTACTATAATCAAAGTTTGACGAAAGATACAAGACGGTCTTATGCATCCAGTGGTCATGTTGCAGGTCGCCTGTAGAACTCAAAAGGTCATTTGGGGTCAAGTTGGGAAATAAATTGAAAAGGTCACTCATTTAAAAGATTGAAGTCTAATTGTGTCTATTACATGAATATCATAGACTCGTATTCATTAATATTAAAACCACAAAGGTCACAGACCGGTCAAACAGGGTGCACTGTGTGCGTTTTCTTGTGTTAAACTCCATTTTCGCCAATTATAAAATCTTCCTGTTTACCCATAAGGACGCTGATTTAGTCTTAATCATTTCAGGTAAGGGCTTTTGTATATAAAAGCTTTTACAACCATGCAAAAATATTGATTTTGAAAATTCTTGAGGGTGCACTATTTTTCAAATGTGCCAGTGTCTCTTTAAGAATAAAATCTGTAGAAATATCAAAAAAAGGTTGACATTGATAGGTTATTTTGATCCGACAAACCAATTTTAACCGTATTCTTACCGGGAACACCTGACTGAAAAAGTGCTCTGACCTCCAGGGGTCACAGTGCATGCTAGTCTTCACGGTCCAGTAGCTTGAAAATTTTGGGGATAACTACCCTAATTTCGTGATTGATTGGGTAGGAGATATGGTGATCTTCAAGCAGAATGTTAGCTTTAAGGTCTGAGATGTTCCATTGAGGAGAAAATGACGTTTTCATCTCGCCAATTTTGTACAGGAATGAATGGGACAACTATTTACTGGTGTGAAACCTTGAATCCTTAGTATGTTAGATGTGTGCATTTTTTTCTGTTACTGTATTCAGTATTACAAAAGAACCTTCAGTTGGCTTTGATTTTATGGTGTAGTGGTGCTGTCCTTGATCTTACTAGTGGGGACTGTAGTGCACAGATCTTATGCGAGTATGTAAATCTGGATAAAATTGTGAATTTTGGTACACAAGTACTTTATGCATTGATAATAAAAAAAATGATGGAAGCACTTGCCACACCCATTTCATGCCCCCCAGCTTGGATTTCAAGGTTACACAGGGGTAAAACTTTTAAAATGTTACGATTGTGTTGAAAAGCACACCATGTTGTTTATCTGGTTACAAGGATTCCAAAAAGGTATAGTTTTGGAATTATGGGGTAAAAATGGTAAAAACATCAATTTTGGTTTGTACAGGGGTCAAAAATTAAAGGTTGCTCCAATTTTTATCCCCCTGGCTTGAAAAGCAGATTGGGATATTGCGAGGGTGCGAAAGTCCGTATGTGTATGTATGTGTGTGTTCCAGTTTGGTTAGGTTTTTGTTTTTTGCGTTTCCTTTGAAAAGTTTGTCCGATTTAAACCTGACTTGGGTTTAAGGTTCAATAGGGGTTCCTTCATATGTGGATGATGTCAAAGGTCATGGACAAAGGTCAAAGTTCATCTGAGGTCATGTTCCAGACTGCAATCTTGCCAGGGGGATGACGCAAGTTTACTTGCAGTATTTTTGTAAAATGTGGTTCAAATTGTTGGTTTAGTTAATAGAATGAAAATATAGGAATAGTTTTGAATATCTTATGTGTTTGGTTATTAACCAAAATGGAAAAAAAAGTCAACAGCTATTGGCTTCTATTGACCTGTGACCTATTTTGTTGGATAACATGAAAACTAAGCATGGCAGATAAGGCGAACAATTTGCACCACATATTAACCGAATCAAAGCAACTTTTGACCCATGTACACTTTTCACCATTTTTACAGTTTTTACCGTGTAACTATACCTTTTTGGAATCCTGGTAACCTGACAAACACAATGGTGTGCCTTTCAACACATTCGGATCATTTACAATTTTGACACCTGTATACCTTGAAACCAGTGGGGTACATTAACGGTGGGTGTTCCGATGTCTTTGGGAACCCCCCTGATTTACCGGAATAGTATCGATTTTGATATCGATGAAAGGCCGTATTTTTCTCATTGTCGTCCTGAAATTGAGCCCTCAAATCCATTTCATTCCCAAGATATAAACAAAAACCGCCGTTTTAGTGGTTAACCCTCAATATTAGAACAGTATGAATAGGGCTTTGCAACTGCATTATTGCGTCTACCATCAAAACCGCAAGTTTGTTTCCCACGGTACTGATGGGGTGTATGGCAAGTGCAGGCTCTCATATCACAGTAGAGAGCACACTGCACATAAATCGAACAAGCCACCTTTTAAGGGGGTTGGCAATGCTTCCATCAATTTTATGAATGAATCAATGCCTAAAATACTGTGGAAAAATTCACAATTTTAATTTTATGCTATATTGAAAAATGTAAGCGTATAAATCACGCTTTAATTTTAAGTATTTCTGTAGCTAAATAAAGGTAGGTAATCGATTGCGTGTCTTATCTATGAAAAAACTACATATCACAGAAAATAGGATGACTTGAAAATCCCTCGTTTGCACCTTTAATACATTGTGGGTTTGAGTCTCACTTTAGTCTTTTGTTCGTTCCGACTCATGGCGATCCAGAATCTGATGTAGTGCACCTTGTATCATTGTTACTGGCTCACGCCTTGGCTCATGCAACCTGTTCCGAATTATGATTGCCATAAGATTTGTGTTGTGATCAAAGTTAGCGTGAGCCAGTTGACCTGGCAACGGTCTTATTCTAACGTGCTCTACATCAGCGAATAGCTTCAAGGTCAATACTCTCAACTTTTCTTTCATCTCTTAAATTTGAGTTAATTTTGTACACATAATACTGACAAGGCACATGTTACACAACTGTCACTATTTCTTTTTTTGATCAACCAGTTCAAGGCATATATTTAAAATTCACTGGGTTAAACCAATCCCAAATATCACTGTTATGTACCTTCACAGATATCAGTAACTTAGCAATAAAATGTGCTTAAGCACTGCAAGACCTTACAAGATCATGTACAAAACATTAACATCATTTTCTGTTCAAAACTGCATAAATATCTGTGTGTTTGTGTGATGGGTATATGATGTCACATGACCCCATCAAGGTGAAATTTTAAATCCTAATGCATTATAGGATTGGTTAACCCCCTGGAGTCTACTACATTTCTTACAATGATTGTGATTGGTTGGTTACTCAATTTGTTCATTTGGGTTACCAATTACAGCAGCTTTTCTAAAATATTTCACTCCACTCTTTCTGAGGATACCATCATTCTAACAATGTACCTGATTGGTTCAATAAACGGTATCACCTTTTTTAACCAATCGTCCGGTAGTTCTCAGGGGGTTAAGGGACGTGCGTTATCACTATGATGTTTGGTACATACGTGGTACTCGTTGCTACATCGAGCCCACTTCCTTCCCTAGTGAGAACGTGTTATAAGTGGACTTGGACCTAACATCCGAGATCGGGTCCCAGACGACTGTGCGATTCTGGCCTTATTGTGGTCCAGGAGCATAAGCAGTTAAAGGCACTATCAGTGATTGCAAAATCAGAAATCGAAAAAATCATTAAAAGCAGATTTTTGCATGTCTGTAACAAGTACAGGTACCCCAACCTATTCTACAAATGATAGGACCAGAAGCAACCTAATAAGGACAAAATCGGATATATTAGTCATTACTGTCCGTTCGGACACTTACTACAACACGTAACTAAATAGAGAGTCATATCTTTGAACACTGCAGGTTGCTTCCTTTTCTGTCAATTCTTCAGTTGAAGAAAGTAACTTATGAGGGTTCTACAGACTTATATTTCACTTTTAAACCATCTCTGTAAATTGCAAATATTTTGACTCTTTCGGATAAATCACTGATAGTGTCTTTAAAGACACTATCAGTGATTTGTTAGAATAGCTCTTAAAAGTGAAAGGAAAGATGGTAAATTCTCATAACTTACTTTTTCCAACTGCAAGAATGACAAAAGGAAGAAACAACAATGTCAAAGATAGGACTCTCTATTCAATTACGTGTTGTAGTAAGTGTCACATACGGACAATACGATAAAAAATATCCGATTGTCCTTATTTGGTTGCCTTTGGTCTTATTCCTTTGCAGGGTCTGTTAGAATACCTATACTTGTACAGACATGTGAAAATATGTTTAGCAAATCCTGAATAGTGCCTTTAAATTATCTCATAGCAGGCTATTCACTATTTTTACTTAATCGCCAACTCTGATGTATTCATTGCCATCTAACTGCAAAGATAAAATAAGAATGAGTAAAAGTTTACGCCTGGAGTGGGCATCGACTTCATGATTTTCGGATTATTTAAAGACTGAGCGCCCAACTGAACGCAGGCCACGCAATCCGAGCTGGCAGAAAGTCGTTCTTTGTAATACCTAAATAAACACATTAACAGAAAAAGCGTATCCATAATATGTTTAAGCGCCGCTATGAGACGAGTTGAAATATCTGGTCCAGGACCATATCTTTGGGGCAAAAAAACTTCATATCCGCATCCGAGACCACCTTGGGTAGGTAGTCTCAGTACTAGGACGTGGTACCAAATGCATGAGAACGCGTTTTACATGTGGGCTGGTTAACATCCTACTGCAGGAAAACCGCCTGCCGTGGCTGTTGTAGCAAGGCAGACAAAATTATCGCAACAAAAATCTGTATGTTTCTACATGAATTCACAAAATACACACATTTCTTCTGATTAGTGTCTAGTTAGTATCAAGTTAGGAGAAAACATGATACTAAGAATCTTAGGGATATTGAGCAGCGACGTGTGAAAACAGGCGACTGATTCTGTGTTACTATGAATCGAAGAGGAATTTGATACGCCACGCGATTCATCAAAATGATCAGAATAGTGGGAGGTCGACCAATCGGAACATTTTTTACATCAAAAATTTCATTCAGAGACTCACTCTGGTTCCATTCAAGTTTCAACCAGGAATGAACAAAAGCAGATCAATTTGCAGAATAAAATATTGGCGGAATGGTGTATTTTTAAAATGCCAGAAAAAATATCATGATTACCTGGGAAACCCATTCGGTAGTGGGCCGATAACAACGGCATTTGGCAACGGTTGGAGTACTACATTGCGACAGTGAGGAACGCCAAATTCAAAATGGCCAAGCTCACTTCTATGTGGGGCCCACATTTTTCTAATATTGAGAAAACAACCGACCTCAAGACCCCGGTGGGTCCCTCCAACCTCCCTATTGACCGCTGATCGTTTACCAAAAATTGTGGAAAAAGGGTCCTTTTTTGAGGGAATTTCCGCGGACAAAATGTCCGTGACGTGGAAAACTGGGTGTTTTTTAATCACACCCCCCCTAAATGTCCGCGGATTACAAAAAGGGGGTCTGTGGTTATGGACCAACGCTTCCCGTGTTAATCATTTTTCCCGATCTCACAGGAAAGATCACCAAATAAATCACAATGAAAAAATATTAATTCCGGGAATATATCCCATTCGTTACTCATCCCGTGTTGCCTCTTCTTACGTTCTGTACAGTTGCTTAGTCGGAGATCCCGTTAGATACGATTGCTGGGAGGAAAATTTATAGAATAGCCACGGGTTGGTCTCTCTGAATACAAGTAGCTCGTTTGGCCTAAGTGGCTGTGTCCCTCTTTCACGCACAATGCACCTTGGAAGCTAAAAATCAACTGTGCTAAATGGATCCTGATCATTCAAGGGACTCTCCGCGGCCAAATGTCAAAAATGCTTGGAGTGTGAGGAATTTTTATTAGACTCAGGGTCAATAAAATGCGCATTACGGTGACCATCCACTGGAGTGCGCAATCCGAGTATAGGGAGTTAAGAATTTCTTTGGTAAACTTAGTTTTGTCTCGAATTTCGTGGCATGGAATTGAACAGGGACATGAGTACGGTTGTGGAATTCGGCGTTTTGGAACTCAGGTGAACAAGTACCAGGGTATTCGCTGAACCCAGAGGATGAAGCTTATAAAACCAGAATTCATATGGTTTATTAGTAAATAGGTTGCAATAGAAATTCATTAATCGTCTTTCCACGCAGCGAGGTTTTTAGCACTGGTAGCACTGCCACTGTAATGACACGGGGTGTCACAGAAATATTTGTATTCAAACAAACACCAGTGTGTATCCATAATTTATATACAAGGGGACTACTTTTAATTATGATGATGCCTTGTTAATGTCTGAAAAATATGTATAAAAGCCTCATCCTTGAAATGTTGAAATAGGGGTAAATTTGTAAATGTGTCATCGATCTTAAACAATAGGGGTAATTTGCACAAAAATGTGCCTCGGAATATTAAAAAAATAGGGGTGTTGCAATCAGTACCATTTTAAAATGTGTCCTTGTTTGGAGTAAAAAAGGGGGTAAAAATTTCATTATTTATCCTTGAAAATTGACCGAGAAAGGGGTTAATTTGTACTTCTGGTAACGGTGATGTGCGTCCCCCCTGCCAGGGGAGTGAGCCCACGGCGCCAAAGACATTCTCAGGATGAATCCTAATACTGCCAGTTCTAATCCTCTTCCAATAAAGAGAATTCTGGGCATATGGAGGTGGTCCTCCCTGCTGGGGATGAATAAACTGTGGCCGGCTGCCCACTACAATGTCCAATGGGGGGGGCAGTATATGAGGTGGGGGAGGGCCACTTGGTGGATGTAGTCTAGATGTGGTGGTTGTGGTGAGTAGCGGTGGTGGTGGAAAATCCACACTGGAGGGAGTGGACCCTGCTGTTTGGTGGTGGACCGAAGTCCAGGGGTGGATTAATAGGAGGCAGTGGGTCATTATTCATGGGTGGACCATTGTTCGGGGGTGGACCAATGTTTGGGGGTGGACACCAAACGTTTGGAGGTGGACCAAAATTCAGGGGTGGACTGATGTTAGGGCATGGATCAACAGGAGGCGGTGGACCAATGTTCATTAGAGGATCAGTGTTTCTGGGTGGATTGGGCATTCGGGGGTTTTAGAGAGTAGGTTCGGGGGTGGTCCACTGTGTCCAAGGTAGTCCAAACTATATCTCTTGCGGTGGTGTAGGTAGGGTTGGTTGGCATTATAGCCACGCCTGTTGCTTGGAGGTGGGTGGTCCGTGTGCAGAGGTAGATGTGGAGTTTTCTGAATACTGTACTGTGATGTGAGGTAGGGTAGCTGGGGCTGTTCAGTTGGCATCATGATGAGAGCTCCACACTGGATGTGGTCTTTGTGTTGTGTGCCAGCCATGAGGTGTGTACTAGAGAGAGATGGCTGATGGATTGCTTGAGGTTGTCCTGCATGAAATGGCAAGATAGGAATGCCAGAAGTCAGTTAGAGCAACACACAGTATAAAGAATTATGGAACTGACATGCAGGTCAAGCATATCTTTTCCTAACAAGCAGACAGGCATGAGTAAACCACAGCTGTTTGAAAGTCTCATTTGTTATGTCAAAACCCAAAATAAACAAAATATCATGGCGACACATTTTGGACAACTGATTTGGATTATTCATTCGATTAACTACATCTGGTGTAAATTTTACACAATGTGTTGCTGGGAAACTGATTTTTCTTCAAAATCCAGTTTATATGTATTCTATGGGAAAATGGCCTATAGAGGGCGCTATAACATAGAAATTATAACCTTGTTGGCCTATATGGCAAGTTCCCGCAATGATTTTCTCATTTTTATGAGAGGTATAGCTTACCCCCTAAATTATACCAGTTGTCAAAATGTGGCAATTGCTTAAAATTGTTCCAAAATAAGGAGACAACTTGCACGGGGTCAAACCGTGTGAACCCACAAAACCCCTTTGCTATTTTAACCCCCATACTTTTACACTGTGCACTGACTAAAATCTAGATGGGGAGACAAATTAATGCATGAACAGAATAAAGAATATTTTAAGTAAACCTTACCAAAATCGCTTAATATATTGTAATAAAAGTGGTGGCAATTTGTTTAGATCTTGGCATTTTTTCTCAGGTGCAAAAGCACAGTTGAAAATACAATGTATGTTGGACTATCAAGAACCCCATTTCATGTACGCCTCTCCAGCAGTTCTTAAGGGTTCTCATCCCATTAAAGCATTAATCAGTTTTAAAAGAATCCCCTTTTAGGAATTTGTTTGCTTCAGAGCTAAATTCTAGCTAAATTCATTCCAAAGCCCGCAAATTTCTAAAAAATAGTCCTGCTTGAGAAACAAATCAAGCCCCATTGAAGCCCACCAAGTTGGAAATCAGGCCACACATTCCTACCTCAAAACAAGGCGGTTTCGAACCACAAAGGTCTCCCGCTCGTCGCGGTAGTTAAGAGGAAAGCGACCCATTACTAAAGATCACGGGCGGGATTGTGAGGAACAAGAGAGGCTTTACAAAAGTTCAATACCTGGATGACCCCGATGACCTTGAAAAAACCTGGTATCAAATGTTGATACATCTACCAAGTTTCATGACCGTACTACCATTTGTAGTTGTTGACTTGGATGGTCCACATGACATTGATTGAAATGGACCTTAAATCCAAGTCTATGACCATATTAACGATTGCAGTGATTGGACCTAGGGAGGACCCCAGATGACCCAGAAATGACCTGAAAAAATGGGCATCAATGTTGACTGTGCCCACAAGATTCATGACCATACACCCATACATAGTGATTTGACCTGTGGATGACCCTGCGTGACCTTGAATGACCTTACAAATTTTCAGCATTGAAGTTGGCAGCACCCACCACGTTACATCAATCCTACCACATGTTTAGGGATTTTGACTGTGTGACACCACATGACTTGAAATTACCTTCAAATGTTGGCACCGAATGTTGAGCACACCACCAGTTTCATCATCCTACCACATGTTTAGTAATTGACCTTGAATGACCTCATATTACCTTGAAATGACCTTCAAAATTGTTTGGCAATGAATTTTTGAGTCACACCCACCAAGTTTTATCATTCTACCACATGTTTAGGGATTTGACCTTGAATGACCTCATGACCTTGAAATGACCTTCAAAATTTTTGGCACCGAATGTTGAGCACACCCACCAGGTTTCATCATTCTACCACATGTTTCGGGATTTGACCTTGAATGACCCCATCTGACCTTTGAATTGACTTCAAAATTGTTGGCACCGAATGTTGAGCACACCCAACCAAGTTTCATCATCTACCACATTTTTAGGGTTTGACTTGAATACCCTCATTGAACCTTGAATTGAACCTTAAAAATTTTTTGGCACCGAATGTTTTTGAGCACACACCACAGCTTTCCATCATCCTACCACATGTTTAGGGATTTGACCGTGAATGACCTCATATAACCTTGAAATGACCTGTCAAATTTTTGGCACCAAATGTTGAGCACACCCACCAAGGTTCATCATCATCCTACACATGTTAGGGATTTGACCTTGAATGACCCCATATGATTTGACATGACCTCAAAATTTTGGGCACCGAATTTTGAGCACACCCACCAAGTTTTCTCATTCTACCACATGTTTAGGGATTTGACCTTGAATGACCCCATATGACCTTGAAATTGACCTTCAAAATTTTTGCAACCGAATGTGAGCACACCCACCAATTTTCATCATCCTACCACCATGTTTAGTGATTGACCTTGAATGACCCCATATGACCTTGAAATGACCTTCAAAATTTTGCGCACGAATGTTGAGCACACCACAAGTTCATCATTCCACCACATGTTTAGGGATTTGAACCTGGAATGACCCCAGATGACCTGAAATGACCTTAAAAATTTTGCACCGAATGTCTGACCCACCACCAAGTTTCATCATTCATACACCCAGCGGCCTCCTCGAGTAACTCTTATGTTGTGAATATGGACACCCACACTGCTTAGTTCCAAAGATAATTGCGTGTGGACGCACACACGGATGCCTAGAATTTCTATAGTCCCCCTTCGCCAACAAAAGTTGACTTCCCCCAGGAATGACACATTAAAACATTATCAGCTGAATTCATCACTTTGGACAAATGAGGCAACACTGAATCTAGTATTGCCAAAGCAGTTCTGCAGTTGATATATGTCAGTTTGTATTTTTTAATATTAGGTGGAATACTTTTTGAAGTCGCCAAAAGTATTTGACCAAATATGCAACATGAGATTACAGAGTATAAATGGCCATAAACATGAATCGGCCATCCATTCAAAAAGGTTTATTTTTGAGCATGTTCTAAGCAAAACAATCCTATTAGGGACCAATCAATATAACACCACATTTTATGAACCCTTGATCAATTGCGGGGGGGGGGGGGTAGATGAAGACCACAAATGTTTGCGTGCATATGAGAGGAATGCCCACCTTTTTTCAATCTGAAAAGTTGTTAATTCCCCCTCCCATCATGTGAATATTATAAAGGAGGTCTACTTGTATTGGTTACTCCAGAGGTGAATGGCTTGCTATCATGTAATAGGCAATCCAGTAATACTCTAAGAAGTGGAGAACCTTACAGGGTTAACTTTTTATAGCCATTTCACTGTTACACAGTCATACAATCACTCTGTCCTCACAATCCCTTCGGTCTCTGTTACTGGTCTGGCCACTAGACACTCATCATAGGCTTCTTTGATGCTGAAAATAACACACTATTTTTATATGATTGCAAGAAGGTCATACTATAGCTTCCAGATGCTAATTTATCAGCTCATTACAATCAACACTGATTTATTAACTTTCTATTTCTATGTCCAATAAGCACCTCCAGTGGCAGCAGAAAATTTTTTCAAAACAGAGAGGTCACATTGTTCTGTGGTGGACTGAACATTAAAAGAGCACTGGCACATTTGAAAAATAGTGCGCCCTCAAATTTTTCAAACTCGATATTTTTTTTGCATGGGTTGTACCGGCTTTGATATACAAAGCCCTCACCCGAATTATAAGACCAAATCAGCTTCCTATGGGTAAACGAACGATTTTATAGTTAGGCGTCGCCGGCGACGCTAATTCAGCAACGACGAAAAGGGCGTTGTAACACGCCGTATGCAGTTTCCCACGCTATGCACACTGTTTGATCGGTCTAACCTTGGTGGTTTTAATACCAGTAAGTACGAGT
>JAMKCH010045623.1:0-13559 GCA_023653785.1 Ophioderma brevispina | reverse complement strand
GTAGTTAGTATGGACCCTCTACATCAATGCTAGGTAGGTAGTACTCTCAAATTGTGGTATCACTTTTTCAATAGGGGCCAATTTAAGTTTACACAGGGGTCAAACTTTTAAAATGCCCCAATCATGTTGAAATATATGCCATATTGTCCATCTAATCATAAGGATTCCAAAAATGTATAGTTTGTACCACCTACGACCATTGGTTTTGGAGTTATAGGGTAAAAATGGCTAAAATGGTAAAAAAGGTCAATCTCAATTTGTACAGGGGTCACCATAAAAAGTTAATCTGATTATATTTTAAATACTTGCAAATTATTGCCTGAGGTAAGAGGACTCCCAAAAAGTATAGTTTTGATTATCTTAAATGTTTACTTACGGAGATAAGGGTCAAAGAAGGTCAATACCAATTGGATTATGTTGCCCTATGACCTATTTTGTCGCATAACATGATAACTATACACTGCAGATGGTACAGACTTTTCCTTATTTTGACGCATTAAGCTAGATGAAAAACTTCTATCATTTTTCAACTAAATTGGAGCAACTTCTGATTTTGACCCCTGTAAAAATAGAAATTGACCTTTTTTACTGTTTTAGCCATTTTTACCCTATAACTCCAAAACCATTGGTCATAGATGGTACAAACTATACATTTTTGGAATCCGTATGACTAGACGGACAATATGGCATACATTTCAACATGATTGGAGCATTTTAAAAGTTTGACCCCTGTGTAAACTTAAATTGGCCCCTATTGAAAAAGTGACACCACAATTTGAGAGTACTACCTACCTAGCGTTGATATATAGGGTCCATATTAACTACCAAATGTGTCAAACCTTTTCTGTAGTGAGGGGTAAACGATGATGTTTGACCTGGGTCCTAGCTCCTCCACTATTAAGATACCCATGCCACTACACAAAAAGAGTACTCCAGTTTTTCCAACGTTTGTCAAATTCAATATGTTTAAAGGTCCATGGCCCAATCGCTAATAGCCTCGTCCCCAGAAACCCAGATTTTACCGAAGTGGTCGAAATTTTGGTATTAGAAGAAAGCTACTATTTTTCTCATTTACCCTGTGAAATCTTAGGGCTAAATGATGTTTGGTTTGGGAGTTATGAGCGAAAGTGTACTCCATTTTGGTCGACCAATATTAGTTTTACACAGTACTCAATGGGACTCACAAAATCACGTTTCTAGCTGTCACATCAAAACGGATTGAAATATCGGCGTGAAACTTTACAGATGGGGTTTTTGGGTGAACGCCATTCTATGAAGATGAAAATTTCATATACTTAAATCGGACCATCCCCCTTTAAGATTAATCTCAGCAAGGAATTTTTCAATATTATAAGAATTCCGTAAATCATATTTTGCAGAGCTGAAATTTGGAGTTACCTTTTAAGTCGCGTTGGACACCCGCGCTTTTTGCGTTGATGTAAATTCGCCTGAAATAGGCCTATTGTGTAATATAGGTACCGTATTGACCGTTCACGGCCATAAAGACAAGCTTTTAGTGTTCAAAATGAACAAAAGTTTTCACAGACACTTTTTACAAAAGCCATTTAGTATAAAAATGAACTTTTTAAAAGTTGAAGGTCACTTTCGGCCTTTCAGAGCTTTATTTTATTCAGTGTGCTTTTGCAAAAACACGAAACTTAAAAGCACGCCATATCAGCCGCAAAATGATTAAAAATGGAGAATTCGCGCATAAATGCGACTTACATTTTTTATCATATCTCAAAATCTATCAGCCCAATTTGAACGAAATTTAAAATGAGTACTGAGAAGGGCCTCTGCTCAAAAGGAAATTACAGCTGCCAATTATTGCCTCTTAAAGGGTACACACCACTATTAGAGTGGACACAGCCTATATCAGTCCGAGGTTTATCACGACTGTAGTACCTCTTTTGTGTATAAATTGTGAGATATTCTTAGTAATTCTGTGATTTTGTTGACCAAATTTTATTTTAGCAGACAGGATTGAATGTGTACTGAAAATTTTGAAAAGAAAACATCAAATTTTTAATGAAATCTTAAGTGTGATCGGCGTATAAACACACAAGGTGCATGTGAGGCTAAGAGTCGGAAGTGAACCCGTGAAAATACGGCATCTATAAAAATCAGTAAATATCTAAAAATCTAAACGTAAATGTTATTGTCAAATTTTGATATGTTGTAGAGAAATTTCTCCTCTTTGTATTCATATACATGTAATCCGTATTTTCCAAAACGAAAGGTAACTCGAGTTAAAGCCATTATTTTGACTATCATTTTACACACAAAGTCTATGGCGCGTGCAATGGTTGTGTACCCTTAAGCACCATATTAATGACCCCAAACAATGCAAAAATACACAAAAATGCATAAAAAATCAATGCCTTGTTCAATTTCCACCAAATTTGAAGGGTTATTTAGAGTAACAGTGCAAGTGAGACTTTAATCATTACATAAAATGTTGTCATCAAGTAATAATTTGCATAATTATGGCCTAATTTGCATAAATTTTGCGATATTTTGCTGTTTTCTGGGACTGTCGGTGAATTTATAACCACAAAATCGTTTAAAAAAATGAATGCCTAGTTTAATTTTCACCAGATTTGAAGTGTTATTTTGAATTATGATCCAAGTGGGCCCTTAATATAAAATAAAACGTTGAGACCAAGGACTCGTTATTAATAATTTGCATAATTAGAGCCTGATTTGCATAAAAATGGCTGTATTTTGTGTTATCGGGTCATTTAAAAACACTTTTCTTTGTGTGACAAAGTTTAAAGGCCTAATTATGTTCTAACCCAAGTCAGTTTATAGTTAATAATAAACATAAAAGATACAATAAGTGATAAGCATAAATGAAGTGCACATTTGCATAATTTGCATAAATTTATGTACCTTTTGTTTTCAAATGCGTCCATTTAAATTCAGTGTTTTGAATACTATGCAAGTATAAAAAAAGGCTTTTTTAGTGTCAACTATAAAAGGTCTTTTAGTACTCCTTCCCAAATGAGAAGTTGGAAAAAGATGTTAGGCATATTTATATGCATAAATAAGGACTAATTTGCATAATTAGAGCCATATTTTGTCTACTTTTTGTGTTATCGCAAACATTAAAAATCGTATGTTTTGCTTGTGCAATGTATGACAACTTTTAAAAATCGGGCAATGTTCAAGATCTTTTGCAAGTCAGGCTACATGGTTTTATGAAGATGAAGAAAAAAAAACACTATTATAGAGTTCAAAAATGGGAACTTGCCCATAATTTTGTATTTTTGTTAATACAACTAGCATTATTAAAATAAATCCAGATCAGTGTTTTTTTACTTGTGACAGAAACAAGTCTACAGTGATATCGATTAATAAAGTTGCTAATGACCTGCTTTTAATTCTGTTATGTTTCGATTGTACATAAAAAATCATTCATTGCATGTATAAATCTTATGTTCAGTAGCAATATGTTTATTTATTATTTATTAAAATCCTAAGTTTAAAGAAGTAGCTTGTTCATTTTACGCCTAATCAGGCGTACCCGATGTCCCAAAACAAAAATGACTACCGGGAACATGGAGAGATTGAACGGCAAATTGTACGTATAATGTGGTAAAACGGGCCGTGAGCGCTGACATGAGCTGATAACCAGCCCCTGTGATAACATGAAGTTGACCACACGGCATGGCTTGCAATCGACACGCGGCAAGTTATGGACCCAGTGTGGGGATTTACCCTGAAATAAATGGTCAGTGTTTGTGCTAATACTTTAATTTCAAGAATATTTCTGCACATCATTTCATGGCCAAGATTCTTGTTAATAAATGTTTTGGTCTGAAAAGCTTGGAATTGTAATTCGTAGAAGCGCTGACATGAACTGATAACATAAACCACACACGGCATGGCTTGCAATCGACACGCTGCTTATAGACCCAGTGTGGGGATTTACCCTGATAAATGGTCAGTGTTTGTGCTAATACTTTCATTTCAAGAATATTTCTGCACATCATTTCATGGCCAAGATTCTTGTTAATAAATGATTTGGTCTGAAAAGCTTGGAATTGTAATTTAACAACCCCTTCGGACTGAGAAAAAACACGAGTTATGCACGGTAAGACCGGGGTAAGATCACGCCACAAGATACGTGGGCTATGCACGGTGTAGATCTGTTGTGCAGAGCAAACGGGCGTGAATCATGACAGGCAGAGGGTACACGCGTAAGCTGCCGTGGAGAGCTCATTGTGTTGAGTTTTTGAGGGGGTGAGGTTAGAAAAATCCATTTCGCTCTGTTAATAAAGCTGTAAATGTAAAAAATACCTTGCGTATGTATGTACAAGAATATCCTGTAAGTGCAAAAAAAGCCTGAGAGAAAATGAAGCATATTTAAATGTTCAAAATGAGACATAAAGGCTTAAAACTTACGTAAATCTGCTTATATTTGGTCAAATTGACCCCGGGAAAATTTACAGGATGCCGTGACATGTCAGGTTTTTGACAAGTAAGTTCATTCCCCCCCACACCAATCAGCGAGAAGCGATTCAGCCCCAAACATGACATCATCAAAAACAAAGCAATGCATCATCAACGAAATATGGTTCCATGCCTGAGAATTACGTGCAGCGGCCCGTTTACGGCACATTTTTCATTCGCACTTGCTGTGATTAATTCACGATTGCTCGCTTAATACAAGTCATATAAAGTTCTAATCTCACACAAATAACAATGAATATGTACTTTAATTTGCCTCTCAATAAAAATTATGTTGGGATTTCTTTTTCAACAACTGTTCAAAATGCTTGGCACTTATGCTGTGTGTGCGTAGCCAACACGGGACACGAGGCTGCGTGTCAACGGTCACGTGATCCCCAAGGGAAATCCCTACTTAAAGGCACTATCAGTGATTTGCTCTATCAGAAAATCAAAAAAAATCATCAAAAATCAGATTTTTGCCTGTTTGTAACAAGTATAGGTATCCTAACATACCCTACAAGTGATAAGCCCAAAAGCAACCCAATAAGGACAAAACCAGATATTTTAGTCATTACTGTCCGTTCGGACACTTACTGTTACGCGTATTTGAATGGAGATTCATATCTTTGAACATTGCAGTTTTCTACCTTTTCTGTCATTTTTTCAGTTGGAAAAAATAACTTATGTGAATTCTAGAGACTTATCCTTCACATTTAAGCTACTCTTGCAAATTTCAAATATTTTGACTCTTTCGGTCAAATCACTGATAGTGTCTTTAATGTTGCAGAAAAAGTCCCCAATGAAAAATTTTTTGACCCGCTGAAATTTTAGATATTTGTATTTAAAGAGACATGAGGAGATTTCCAGGAAGAAGCGCCCCCAATTTTTCTCGAACCCCGGTTTTTTACATATTTGGAATGCTTACCAATGTATTAGATCACACCTGAAGTGAATAAGCAGAATACGCCGTGTTTATGTAATAAAATGATGATTTAGTATTTTCTGTCGTGCACGACTAAAAGTCAAAGCATGATTTTCTATGGGGAACGATTACGATAGCAGGCAAGTTCAAAACAAGGTTTGCGGTTTTCTTTTGCACCTGTTTGTCCAATAAACCTTCGAAACGTTCTCGGTAGGTGGTCTACAACCGATCCAGTGAAATTTGAGAGAAATTTGTATCTTAAAAAAATCTCCTCCTGTCACTTTAAAGTAAATTGGCAAAATAACTTTTTGTGAAGAATCGTTTGCTTTTGTGATATCACTGAATTGATAGTAAAAATAGCAAACCTCGCCGAATTTGGCGATATAAAATCACCGTATTAGGCGAGTCGCCTACATCGCCCAATTGAGCGCTTATCCCCGACTGTAATAAAATATTAACTTTGATGCGGTCGAAGTTGTTGCATCGGGTATTTTTTCAGTAAGCTAAGGAGCCTTTTTTTATCGCATGTTACGGGTGGGTACGGCGGTCCGGTAAGTACGTAATTCCTGTTTCTAAAATTGAAAAAAAAATTGAAACCAGTGTTTGAAAATTCTCAAGACTGGAATAATACCGAAAGGTATTGTGGGAAAAATGGATTCGCCCGTAGAGATTGCGTGTTAACTTTTCCGTGTTGCAAGTACCGAAGTACCCGACAAAAACGTTCAATTTTCTCGCTAGGTTCAGGGATTTAAGGGACCCGAGGTTCCGGGTCATTGACTCTTGACTTTTTATTCTGACCCACGAGAAAAATTAATGAGAGTCATTTTGACCCGCGGCTTTTTGAACATAAGCATCTCAAAAGTCGGCCGAAGTCGGATTTCCTTTCCCAATACTCTAAATTCCCGTAGTCGCAAGTCATTTTGATTCGCGGCTCTTTGCACATCAAAGGTTTCAAGAATCAAGCTGAGTGGGCTTTGAAAGTTTCCCAATACCAATTTCCATAGTCGCAAGTCATAAGTAGCCATCACAATACCTTGACAAAGAATACTATTACTAGGTGATCGCAATTAAATCCTATTGTTGATCTGGTTGACTGCACAAGTACCAGGTTACGTCTTAACATCAATTACATGGCCGATCAATACGATTGAAATGAATTCTGTTGTTGGTCTGCTTGAATGCACAAGTACATCGACATTGAGGAGGGGAGATCGCTATTATTGATTTGTTTGAGAGCATTGTGTATATGTAGTATGAAGTAGTGTGAAGCGTCAATCACTCCAGTATACCCTAACTCAGCTCAGTACTCATCACGCGGTCACCGACAATTTACATTGTGTATGCATATTCAGCATTAACTGCAAACGGTGACTTAGTAGCCCCGCCCATGTGGTGACTCTCAGTGCATAGGCCAAGGCATTAATTGATTCATTAACTGCAAACGGTGACTAAAATGCTCTGGGCATGCTCATATTAGTAGCCCCGCCCATGCAGTGACTCTAGGCATCAATTGATTCATTACATCATCATACACAACCCTTGATGGCCTCCTGGTGACCTCTTGACTTTGCTACCTCCGTGGGAAACCAATTAAATGAATTGGGATTTTTTCTAATATGGCTGCAGGGGGAGGGGGATTTTTCTACAAGAAAATATTGTCCCATATAGTGGGGTAGGTATGTCTGTATTAAGGGATACAGACGGGACCATTTCCTTTTCAAATACCATTTAAATCAGGGTTCACACTAGGTTTTGAAAATAGTGGACGCAAATTTGTTTCCCTGAGGTTACAAAAGTGCGTCTGCTTCCAATTTTATGCGTGTCAAGTTTTAACAGGTATGAGCACTGTTTTACATGACTGCAAACAATCCATAAACATCCAATTCCAAAACCTAGACTGGGCATATTGAAAAGTAATTACCCTGATGACCCTTAAACTCCAAAGAACTGGAGTATCTTGAATACCCTTTGGGACGGTGAGAGGGTTAGTAAACTTAATAAAAGATGTAAATACAGTCAAATTTAAACCTATATTTATTTTCACAGATTTGCTACATGTATTTAATAGTAACAGAATAAATATTTGTTTGAGTGAAAATGATACAATAATTGTGACTACTCTGTGATTTTGTGTAGTTTTAAGTGGCTATTTTTTGCGTCCAACATAGACGCAAAATTTTACTCTATCTAGGCCAAAGTGCGTCCACATTTGGAATAGTGAGTCATAGACGCAAAAACGCACACTAATGTGAACCCTGATTTAAATTTAAAGGGTCATCTTTCATTTACCAATTAAAGGGTCATTCCTTCATTTACCAATTAAAGGGTCATTCCTTCGTTTACCAATTAAAGGGTCATTCCTTCATTTACCAATTAAAGGGTCATTCCTTCATTTACAATTAAAGGGTCATCCTTCATTTACCAATTAAAGGGTCATTCCTTCATTTACCAATTAAAGGGTCATTCCTTCATTTATAGGGTCATTCCTTCATTTACCAATTAAAGGATCACTCCTTTATTTACCAATTAAAGGGTCACTCCTTCATTTACAAATTAAAGGGTCATTCCTTCATTAACCAATTAAAGGGTCATTCCTTCATTTACCAATTAAAGGGTCATTCCTTCATTCACCAATTAAAGGGTCATTCCTTTATTTACCAATTAAAGGGTCATTCCTTCATTTACCAATTAAAGGGGCATTCCTTCATTTACCAATTAAAGGGTCATTCCTTCATTTACCAATTAAAGGGTCATTCCTTCATTTACCAATAAAATGGTCAGTGTTGTGGCTCTATACTTTCATTTCAGAATATTTCTGCACATCCTTTCATGGCCAAGATTCTTGTTAAAAATGTTTGGTCTGAAAAGCTTGGAATTGTAATTTAAACACACCTTCGGACGAGAAAAAACACGAGTTATGCACGGTAAGACCGGGGTAAGATCACGCCACAAGATACGTGGGCTATGCACGGTGGTTGTAGTTGTAGATCTGTTGTGCAGAGCAAACGGGGGGAATCATGACAGGAGAGGGTACACGAGTAACGGCCGTGGAGAGCTCATTGCGTTGAGTGTTTGAGGGGGTTGAGTGTATAGAAAAATCCATTCGCTCTGTTAATAAAGTTGATAAAGGTAAAAAAATACATTGCGTATGGATGTACAACAATTATCCTGTAAGTGCAAAAAAAGCCTGAGATAGAAATGAAAAGCATATGTAAATGTTCAAAATGATACATAAAGGCTTAAAACTTAGTAAATCTGCTTATATTTGGTCAAATTGACCCCGGGAAAATTTACAGGACGCCGTAACATGTCAGGTTTTGACAAGTAAGTTCATTCCCCCCCACACCAATCAGCGAAGAAAAAAGAAGCGATTCAGCACCCAAAACAGACATCATCAAAAACAAAGGGGAATGCATCATCACGAACTAGGTTCCATGCCTGAGAATTACGTGCAGCGGGCCGTTTACGGCACATTTTGATTAGCACTTGCTGTGATTTAAGTAACGATTGCTCGCTTCATACAAGTCATATAAAGTTCTAATCTCCACACATAACAATGAATATGTACTTTAATTTGCTCTCAATAAAAATTATGTTGGATTTCTTGTCAAC
This sequence comes from Ophioderma brevispina, assembly GCA_023653785.1. Lineage (NCBI taxonomy): Eukaryota > Metazoa > Echinodermata > Ophiuroidea > Amphilepidida > Ophiodermatidae > Ophioderma > Ophioderma brevispina. The sequence continues at coordinate 4,570 of JAMKCH010045623.1, read as the reverse complement.
ACTGTCACCATGCTTGGGAACTTATGCTGTGTGTGCGTAGCCAACAGGGACACGAGGCTGCGTGTCAACGGTCACGTGATCCCCAAGGAAATCCCTATTAAAGGAACTATCATATTGCATCTATCAGAAAATCAAAAAAATATCATCAAAAAATCAGATTTTGCTGTTTGTACAGTTAGGTTTATCACTAACATACCCTACAAGTGATAAGCCCAAAAGCACCCAATAAGGACAAAACCAGATATTTTAGTCATTACTGTCCGTTCGGACACTTACTGTTACGCGTATTGAATGGAGATTCAGATCTTGAAAACATTGCAGGTTTCTACCTTTTGTGTCATTTTTCAGTTGGAAAAACTAACTTACGTGAACTTATAGAGACTTATCCTTCTCTTTAAGCTATCTTGCCAAATTTCAAATATTTTGTTTTGACTCTTTCGGTCAAATCACTGATAGTTGGTCTTTAATGTTGCAGAAAAGTCCCCCAAGAAAAATTTTTTGACACGCTGAAATTTTAGATTATTGTATTTAAAGAGGACCTGACATGAGGGATTCCAGGAAGAAAGAAGCGCCCCAATTTTCGAGCACCCCGGTTTTTTACATATTTGGATGTTACCAATGTATTAGATCAACACCTGAAGTGAATAAGCAGAATACGCCGTTGTTTATGTAATAAAATGAGGATTTAGGTATTTTCGTCGTGCACGACTAATATAAAAGTAAAAGATGATTTCTATGGGGAACGATTACGATAGCAGGCAGTTCAAAACAAGGTTTGCGGTTTTCTTTTGCACTGTTGTACAATATAAAACCTTCGAAACTTTCTAGGTAGGTGGTCTACAACCGATCCAGTGAAATTTGAGAGAAATTTGTATATGAAAAAAAATCCTCCTCACTGTCACTTTAAAGTAAATGCAAATACTTTTTGTGAAGAAGAGTTGCTTTTTGTGATATCACTGAATTGATAGTAAAAATAGCAAACCTCGCCGCATTTGGCGATGGAAAATCACCGTTATATTAGGCGAGTCGCATTACATCGCCCAATATTGAGCGCTTATCCCCGAATGTTAATAAAATATTAACTTTGATGCGGCCGAAGTTTGTTGCATCGGGTATTTTCAGTAAGCTAAGGAGCCTTTTTTTATCGCCTGTTACGGGTGGGTACGGCGGTCCGGTAATTACGTAATTCGTCTAAAAATGAAAAAAAATTGAACCAGTGTTTGAAAATTCTCAAGCCTGGAATAAACCGAAAGGTTATTGTGGGAACAATGGATTCGACCGTAGAGATTGCGTGGTAACTTTTCCGCTGTTTGCGAGTACCGAAGTACCGACAAAAACGTTCCATTTTCTCGCTAGGTTCAGGGATTTAAGGGACCCGAGTTCAGGGTCATTGACTCTTGACTTTTTATTCTGACCACGAGTAAAATTAATGAGAGTCATTTTGACCCGCGACTTTTTGAACATAAGCATCTCAAAAAAGCGGCCGAAGTCGGATTTCCTTTCGCAATACTCCTAAATTCCTAGTGAAGTCATTTTGACTCGCGGGTCTTTGCACATCCAAAGGTTTTCAAGAATCAAGCTGAGTGGGCCTTTGAAAGTTTCCCAATACTAATTTCCGTAGTCGCAAGTCATAAGTAGCTATTACAATACCTTGACAAAGAATACTAGGTGATCGCAATTAAATCCTATTGTTGATCTGCCTTGACTGCACAAGTACCGGTAGTCTTAACATCAATTACATGGCCGATCAATACAGATGAAATTGAATTCTGTTGTTGGTCTGCTTGAATGCAAAAGTACATCGACATTAGGAGGGGAGATCGCTATTATTATTGTTTGAGAGCATTGGTAATGTAGTATGAAGTAGTGTGAAGCGTCACATCAACTCCAGTCTACCCTAACTCACTCAGTAATAATCACGCGGGTCACCGAAAATTTACATGTGTATGCATAGGTCAGCATTAACTGCAAACGGTGAATTAAGTAGGCCCCGCCATGTGGGACTTCAGTGCATAGGCCAGGCATTATTAATTGGATTCATAACGGCAACCGGTGACTAAACTGCTCTGGGAATGCTCATATTAGTACCCCCGCCCATGCAGTGGACTCTAGCATCAATGATTCATTACATCATCATACAAACCCGTGATGGCCTACTTGGTGACCTCTTGACCGTTGCTACTCCGGCGGGAACAATTAAATGAATTGGTTTTCTAATATGGCTGCAGGGGGAGGGGGAGTTTTTACAAGAAATATTGTCCATTAGTGGGGTAGGTATGTCTATATTAAGGGATACAGACGGACATTTCCTTTTCAATACCATTTTAAATCGGGTTTCAAACTAGGTTGAAAATAGTGCGTCTCTTGGACGCAAACTTTGTTCCCTGAGGTTGGTTACAAAAGTGCGTCTGCTTCCAAGTTTATGCGTGTCAAGTTGTAACAGGTATGAGCCACTGTTTGCATGAATGCAAACAATACATAAAATCCAATTCCAAAACCTAGGACTGGGCTATTGAAAAGTAATTACCCTGAGGACCCTTAAACTCAAAGAACTGGAGTATCTTGAATAACCTTTGGAACGGTGAGAGGGTAGTGACTAATAAAAGATGTAAATACAGTCAAATTTACACCTATATTATTTGCAGATTTGCTTAATGTATTTAATGAACAGAATAAATATTTGGTTCAGGGAAAGATATCAATAATTGTGACTACTCTGTGATTTGTGTAGTTTAAGTGGCTATTTTTTGGTCCAACATAGACGCAAAATTTTACTCTATCTCGGCCAAAGTGCGTCCACATTTGAAATAGTGAGTCATAGACGCAAACGCTCACTAATGTGAACCCTGATTTAAATTTTAAGGGTCATCTTCATTTCACCATTTAAAGGGTCATTCCTTCTCTTACCAATTAAGTACAGGGTCCATTCTTCATTACCAATTAAAGTGTCACTCCTATATTTACCAATTAAAGGGTCATTCCTTCTTTACCATTAAAGGGTCCATTCCTTCATTACCAATTAAAGGTCATTCGTCAATTTATAAGGTGGTCATTGTCCGTCATTTACCAATTAAAGGTTTTTTTTTTTTTTTAATTTTTTAGGTTTTTTCTTTTTTTAATTTACAATTAAAGGGTCATTCCTTCATTTACATAAAGGGTCTTCCTTCATTTCCAATTAACGGGTCATTCTTCATTCACCAATTAAGGGTCATTCCTTTATTACCAATTAAGGTCATTCCTTCATTTACCAATTTAAGGGCAATTCCTCAATTACCAATTAAATTACCAATTAAAGGGTCATTCCTTCTTGACCAATTAAAAGGTCTTCCTTCAATTTATCAATTAAGGGCATTCCTGTCATTTACCAATAAGGTCATGCCTTCATGTACTCAATTAAAAGGGTCATTCCCGTCATTTTCCAATTAAGGGTCATTCCTTCCTTACCAATTAAAGGTCATTCCTTCATTTACCAAATAAAGGTCATTCTATCATTCAAAAAAAAAAAAAACCACAAAACCAATTAAATGGGCATTCCTTCATTTACCACCAATTAAAGGGTCATTCCTGCATTTACCAATTAAAGGTCATCCTCATTTACCAATTAAAGGGTCATTCCTTCATTTACCCACTTAAAGGGTCAAAGGGTCATTCCTCTTCTTACCAATTAATGGTCATTCCTTCTTTAACCAATTAAAGGTCCTTCCTTCATTACCAATTAAAGGGGCATCCTTCGTTACATTCATTTACCAATTTAAGGTTCATTCATTTTCCATTAAAGGGTCACTCATTTACCATTAAAGGTAATTATTCTTTCAGTTACCAATGAAATGGATGCCTTGGCCAATTAAAGGGTATTGCATTAGTACGAATTAAGGGTCATTCCTTCATTAACGAATTAAAGGGTCATTCCATCCTTTACCAATTAAAGGCAGCCAGCATTTATCAATTAGAGGCCATGACATTGTTTACTAATTAAAAGCTTAATTAAAGGTAAAGCCTGCGGTTTTAGGTCCCAGTGCTTTGGCCCGTGTAAAGCTCGCGGTGAAAAAACAACAAACAAAATTTTGACACTTCAATTTTCAAGAAAACATGTGGACCCTTCATTTTTCATTTTTGACTCTTGACAATTGACTCAAGGTCCTTGACTCTTGGGAAAAAAATTAGTGAAATTACTGAGGTTCTATAGGTTCAGACCAATTACGTACATAATTAAAACAACACATAGTAACTGACCCTCATGCCAACTTAACCATAAACCCCTCAGCTTTCCGGAGATATTTGAGAGTTAGTTTCATCATGCACACACATTTTCCTCTGTCTAGGACGGACTGATACGTTAATCTCTCGCGCAATACCAGTTTAGATTTATTCTTCGTCATCTGTTGCACAGACTACACACTTTCCGGACCCGCCGTAAGCGGGTGGTCTTAGTAGAGACGGCCGGACTTGGCTCGTTCCGTAGCGTTGCACTCGTCCGTACCTACCTCCCTACAACGCTACGCACGGGAGTGTATTGAAAGAGCCGGGGTGGGTGCGCATGCAGCGGATCCGATGCGAATAAGCAAATCAG